>ML268741.1:934-15079 GCA_005239495.1 Nicotiana undulata
GTTTGCTCAAAATGCTGCTCGGAACCAAAATCAGCCAAATAGGCTAGCCTTCAGGAACCAAGTGTTCCTGAACTGGCCAAAACACTTCCGAATCTCGAACTACCGGCCCACACAAGTCATAAGGCACGAGTAGTCGCTATGGGAAGAGTCATTCACGGGAACGGAGTCCCAACACACGAAATGACCGGTTGGGTCGTTACACTAAAACTTCCCTAGACCTCGACCAAACTTTGATCGCAGACCTCCAAAACAATACACCGCCATCGCCAAACCTATCGACCAGTTGTATGAAAAACTAAAAGCTGCTGGTTATGTCACCCCCATCCCTGCTGTGACCCCTACGAACCCTTCCCAGTGGGTCAACCCAAACAAGTCCTATGCATACCACTCCGGCATGAAGGGACACACCATCGATGAATGCCACTCTTTGAAGGATAAGATACAATCCTTGATTGACAACAAGATCATTGTGGCAAAAGAATCTGCTCCAAAAGTCTGCAACAATCCTCTTCCATACCATAAGGGTTGAGGCATCCACATGATTGAAATAGAAGATGATTGGGACCCCGAGGGGTCGATCGGTTGATCGTAGAAGGCGATGACCCAAAGAAACCAACAGTTACTCTCAACCCAATAATAGTCCAGATTCATCCGTCTAAGGATGCTGAGGTAGATATGTCTATACCGCTTGAGTTCGAAGAATCACCACCCATAAAGACACCGACCCTAATTGAGGTCGAATTCATGCCTCCAGCGAATGCACCCGCACCATTTGAGGTTGCAGTCTTGCCACCCAAGGCACATGTTACGTTCGAAGTAAGGGTAGCCGCGCCGATCACAGTGGTGATATCGACCACACCATCGTTCTATACCAATGCTTTACTATGGGATTATACAGCCGAGGCAAGAAGGAAAGGCAAAGTCAAGACTGAAGAGGCTACTGCGGCACAGGGTATGACAAGAATTGGTGGAGTCTATACCACTGAACATCTGGCGGAATCAAGCAAGCAGGCTTCTAATCGGCCGCCCATTATCAACACAGGTCCGAATGACCTTTGGAGGAAAGTACAGGCTAAGGAGTATTCGGTCATCAACCAGTTGAAAAAGACACCAGCACAGATATCCATTCTCTCCTTGTTGCAAAATTTAGAGGCGCACAGAAATGCCTTGTTGAAGGTTCTTAATGAAGCGTATGTGCCAAATAATATAACCAGTGGGGAAATGGCCAATATGGTAGGCCAAGTGTTAGAGAGACACAAGATTACCTTCCATGAGGACGAGCTGCCACATGAAGGGCTGGGTCACAACAAAGCATTGCATATCACTATGCAATGCGAAGACTATTTCATCACCAGAATTCTGATCGACGGAGGATCCAGTCTCAACATCTGTTCATTGATAACACTCAAGAAATTGGGCAAAGGGTTGCATAAGATAAAAGATGGAGCAATCAATGTAAAGGCTTTCGATGGTTCTCAAAGGTCCACCATTGGTGAGATTAGTTTGTGCCTGCAAATAGGACCAACCTGGTTCGAGGTCGACTTCCAAGTAATAGATGTACCGGCATCCTATAACTTGCTATTAGGACGACCATGGATACATGCTGTTGGGCCGTAGCATCAACGCTGCATCAGGCGTTGAAGTTTGAATGGAACCAACAAGAAGTGATCATTCATGGCGATGGAAGCAATCCTATTTACAATCCCCAGGCTACTCCGGTGATCGAAGGCAGAAGGAAGCTGGGTGGAGAAACTTACCACCATATCGAACGAGTCAATGCTACAAATAAAGACAAATGGTGGGATAGCAAAATTGAGAGTATACTGAGCTGGAGTGGGTACGAGCGTGGCAAAGGGCTCGGTAGGAACCTCCAAGGAATCTACAAACCTATAAAGATCAAGAAACATGGCACCACTTTCGGTCTTGGGTACAAGTACACCTGGGAAGAATTCAATAGTTGGTCGCCACCATGGCGCGGTCTTTATTACCCACTAGAGTTTTAGAAGAAGATGATATACATGACGAGATCATCAAAGAAGTCGAGAGTTTTGAGAACATACCTAAGTCCAACCTGGACAAGACCGAAACTGTCAACCTGGGAGATTCTGAAGATGTCAAAGAAACTCGCATCACCATTCATTTGTCGCCGTCAAAGAAGAAAGAATACACAAAATTTCTAAAGGAGTATGAAAACATATTTGCATGGTCATACGATGACATGACTGGTCTGAGTAAATCAATTATTTCTCACAAATTACCAACTAATCCAATGTTCCCACTGGTGAAATAAAAGCTCAGAAAGTTCAAGCCTGGCATGAGCTTGAAAAGCAATGAAGAAGTCAAGTAGCAGATCAATGCCAAGGTTCTCAGGGTAGTCGAATACCCAACATGGTTAGCTAACATCTTACCACTACCAAAGAAATATGGGAAGCTTAGAGTCTGTGTCGACTACCGGGATCTCAACTGGGACAGTCCAAAAGATGACTTCCCCTTGCTTAACATAAACATCCTGATTGACAATTGCGCCAAGCACGAGCTACAGTCATTCGTGGATTGTTTCGTTGGTTATCATCAGATCTGGATGGATGAGGAAGATGCTGAGAAAACGGCTTTCATTACACCGTGGGGAGTATACTGCTATAAGATGATTTCGTTCGGCCTGAAGAATGCTGGGGCCACCTATATGAGGGTTATGACCACTATCTTCCATGATATGATACACAAGAAGATTGAGGTATATGTGGATGATGTTATTATCAAATCCAAAAAAGCCATTGATCACGTAGAAAACTTGAGGAAGTTTTTTAATAGGCTGCGGAAATACAATCTGAAGCTGAATCCCCAGAATGTGCATTCGAGGTTCCTGCCGGTAAGCTGCTCGGGTTCATTATCAGTCGTCGAGGGATAGAACTGGATGCGTCAAAGGTCAAATCCATTCAAGAATTTCCACCACCAAGGAACAAGAAAGATGTGATTAGTTTCCTAGGACGTCTTAACTACATCAGCCGGTTCATAGCACAGTCCACAGTTATATGTGAGCTGATCTTCAAGATGCTGAAGAAAGATGCCGCGACCAAATGGACCGATGATTGCCAAAAGGCCTTCGACTGGATTAAGGAATACCTGTAGACACCACCAGTCCTAGTACCACCTGAGCCAGGTAGACCTTTACTACTTTACCTTGCGGTGCTAGATGGAGCTTTCGACTGCGTTCTGGGGCAGCACGACAAAACATGAAGGAAAGAGCAAGCCATTTATTATCTCAGCAAGAAGTTCACTCCGTACAAAGCTCAGTATTCTCTATTGGAACACACCTGTTGTGCTCTGACTTGGGTAGCTCAGAAGCTAAGGCATTACTTCTGTGCCTACACAACATATCTTATATCGAGGATGGATCCCTTAAAATACATCTTTCAGAAGCCCATGCCCACTAGCAAGCTGGCCAAGTGGCAAATCCTGCTAAGCGAGTTCGATATTACCTATGTGACCCAGAAAGCAGTCAACGGTCAAGCAATGGTAGACCACTTCGCTGAAAACACTATGGATGGAGAATACGAACCCCTGAAGATGTATTTTCCCGATGAACAGGTATCATTCATTAGAGAAGATATTGAAGAGTCCTACGATTGTTGGAGAATGTTCTTAGATGGAGCGGAAAATTTCAAGGGAGTCGGCATCGGAGTTGTCCTAGTATCAGAAACCGGTCAGCATTATCCAGTGTCTGCCAAACTTAGATTCCCTTACACCAACAATATGGCGGAATATGAAGCTTATATCTTGGGGCTCAACATAGCCATTGACATGAACGTCCAGGAGCTGTTATTGATTGGTGACTCAGAATTGCTGGTACATCAGGTACAAGGAAAATGGGCTACCAAGAATTCCAAGATACTTCTGTATTTGCACCACGTGTAGGAATTAAGAAAGAGGTTCACAAAGATAGAATTTCGGCATATCCCCAGAATCCAGAATGAGTTCGCCGATGCGTTGGCTACTCTTTCGTCTATGATACAACATCCAGACAAGAATTTCATTGATCCTATTCCGGTCAAGATCCATAACCAACCAGCTTACTGTGCCCATGTCGAAGAAGAAGTAGATGGAAATCCTTGGTTTCATGACATCAAGGAATACTTGGCGAAAGGAGAGTACCTAGAGCTTGCAAATCCTACTCAGAAACGCACGCTTCGAAGATTGTCCAACAACTTCTTTCACTGCGGAGGAATCCTGTATAGGAGGACTCCTGACTTGGGACTATTAAGATGTGTCAACGCAAAGGAAGCATCCAAGCTACTAGAGGAAATGCATGTTGGGACCTGCGGTCCACATATGAATGGTTTTGTTTTAGCAAAGAAGATACTCTGGGCTGGTTAGTTTGGATGACCATGAAAACGTACTGCATGCAGTATGTCCGGAAATGCCACCGCTGTCAAATACATGCATACCTGATAAAGGTACCTCTAAATGAGCTTAATGCCACAAGCTCACCGTGGCCGTTCGTCGCTTGGGGAATGGACGTTATTGGACAAATCGAGCATGCCACCTCCAATGGACACATGTTCATCCTAGTAGCGATCGACTATTTCACCAAATGGGTCGAAGCAACATCCTACAAAGCAGTGACTAAGAAAGTCGTGGCCGACTTTGTCCGCGACAGTGTTGCTTGCCGTTTCGCAATCCCAGAATCAATCATTACTGATAATGGTTCCAATCTCAACAATGACTTGATGAAATCTATGTGCGAGACCTTCAAAATCAAATACAAGAATTCCACAGCCTACAGACCTCAAATGAATGGAGCTGTAGAAGCCGCTAACAAAAACATCAAGAAGATAATGAGGAAAATGATAGAGGAGCATAAGCAGTGGCACGAGAAGTTATCATTTTCTTTACTAGGATATCGCACCACGGTTCACACATCAACCAGGGCAACTCCTTATTTGTTGGTTTATGGTACAGAGGTTGTTATCCCCGCCGAAGTTGAAATTCCTTCCTTAAGGATGATACAAAAGGCTGAGCTCAGCGACGCCGAGTGGGTAAAGAGTCGTTATGAGAAACTAGCCCTCATAGACGGAAAGGGAATGAATGCAATCTTCCATGGTCAACTCTATCAGAACAGAATGTCTAGAGCCTTCAATAAGAAAGTCAAGCTGAGACAAATCGCATCAGGGCAGCTGGTGTTGAAAAAGATATTTCCACATCAAGATGAATCCAAAGGGAATTTCTCTCCCAACTGGCAAGGTCCGTATATGGTTCATCGAGTACTGACAGGAGGAGCTCTCATACTCGCAGAAATTGACGGAGAAGTCTGGCCAAAGCCAATCAATTCAGACGTGGTCAAACACTACTATGTGTAAACTTTATGCTTTCATCAATGATGTAGACTTAACTACGCTTGACCTGATTCCCGTTTAAGAGGGGATACGTAGGTAGCCCTATGGGTTCGGTCACAGTTCAATAAAAAAATCATTTTTCCCCGCAATTGGAAACTGGGGTAAAATTTTGAGGAGGACCCTCAATATTCCGAAGCAGGTTTAGCCGATCACCGCAAGTGCAACAGTCAGAAGCATCAACCCATCAAACTGGGGCAAAATTTTTGAGGAGGACTCTCAAAATTACATAGCAGGAGCGTTTGCAATGTCTTGAACCACGTCACGGTCGTCGGTTTATCTAAAAGATATTTTAAATTATATTTATACTACATTTTTACAAAATCATGCATGTTTGCCCTTGAAACTGCTTTGTTTAGCAAACGCTACCCCAATGATACAGACAACATCATCAGATCAAGCCGAACGAGTCAAGCAAAGCTAGCAGGAATACGAACTAACCATCCCCTTTACAAAACACACGACTTTTCTTTGGATTCAGGCACAAACATTGCAAAATCCCAAAACATACTATCCGCCCGAAGGACATATATTGTTCAAAGACACGATTCTCAAACCCATCACACACGACAACATCTATTATCAACAAACGATGCTTCAAAATCACAATGCTCCCAATGATCACTACACCACAATCTATTATCAACTAAGAATTTCTATTATCATTTATTTAATTCTTGCATAAGGCTACCATTCGGCCTTCCGAGGTTAATCCCTACCTCCATCTGCATCTTGATTCTTGCATAAGGCTATCATTCTGCCTTCCGATACTAAGCTCTATCTCCATCTGCATGAGGTTAAGCTCTAACTCCATTTACATAAGGCTACATTTCTGCCTTCCGAGACTAAGCTCTGTCTCCATCTGCATGAGGTTAATCTCTACCTTCACATGCATTCACATATTTGCATAAGGCTACCATTCGTCCTTTCGAGACTAAGCATTTTACCCATTTGAATTCTTGCATAAGGCTATATTTCGGCCTTCCAAGGTTAAGCTCTACCTCCATCTGCATAAGGCTACCATTCTGCCTTCCGAGACTAAGCACTGTCTCCATCTGCATTCTTGCATAAGGCTATCTTTCCGCCTTTCGAGGTTAAGCTCTACCTCCATCTGCATAAGGCTACCATTCTGCCTTCCGAGACTAAGCACTGTCTCCATCTGCATTCTTGCATAAGGCTATCTTTCCGCCTTTCGAGGTTAAGCTCTACCTCCATCTGCATAAGGCTACCATTCAGCCTTCCGAGACTAAGCACTGTCTCCCTCTACATAAGGCTACTTTTCTGCCTTTCGAGGCTAAGCTCTGCCTCCAATTTACTTTTCGAGACTAAGAGCTGTCTCAAGCATTATTTACTTCACTTTCCTTTTGGGCTAAGCTCTGCCCTTCAATTCGCAAGACTAAGCTCTGTCTTGTCTGCATCATATTACTGCATTTGTCATGGGCTAAAATATAGCCAACTTATCCGAAAGAGTCATCGTTCGGAGGCATCATCTTCATAGCCCGAGAACACCATGCCATGGCCTGAGGATCCTTTTTAATTTTTTGCATATCATTATTCAAAGGCGTCATGGTTCGGAGGCACAATCTTCATAGCCCGAGAACATCATTTCATGGCCTACGAATCCTGTATGAAGCAATTCATGGCCCAGGATATCATGGTCTGAGGATGTCATCCCTTACCGTCCGAGACAACATTCATATTCCGACGGGAACTTGCATCATTGTTTGCATTTGCAGGTAATCCGGCATGCAACGGCCGTCCTGGCAGAAGCGGTCCCACTCCAGTTCTCCTAACCACCCCCGTAAGTCGCTTATTCATCCAACCCTATATGTCACGTCCGTCCTGACAAAAACATCATCAGTATACTTCGCCGATGGCTCCTGAACTACATACTTCCTGATTCCTGTAAAACAAGGGATATGTAGGCAACTCAGAAACCAGGGTGCGACCTAGATCTCTTCAAACCGTTTCGCTCGGTCAAAATTGGCCATCATATCTTTACCCGACAACTCTTTCAATGTTTCTGGGTAAAGAGGGGCAACTGTTGATACCCAATTTTTTCTCAAATTATTTTTAAACTTGCATATATACCTTCAGAATCAGTTTTCATAACAATGGGTATTTTTCCATAATTTTCTCATATTTTTATCAATTTATTTCTAATTTATCCAGTACTTTTATAGCCAATAATTAATCATAAATTGCATTACAAATAATTTCAAAGCATGTCTTGGTTTAATATATCATTTTAGGTCTTATTAAGGCCAAACTATTTCACAAATTAGCCAAATTGGCATTATTTGGCCATAATTGCAATGACCTTGCAATTATAGCATAATTATACATTTTATGCTATTTTAATCCAATAATCAGTCATTTTATATTTTAATGCTAGTTAATCACCTTAATTTCACCAATTTATCCTTGATTTCATTTTATATAATTATTGGCTATTTTAATTAATTATTTATCTATTTTTATACGGGTATTTAACAAGTAGCCACTTTTAATTCAATTTTACCCGGACCCTCAATCCAATTAACTAGCCCAAACAACCCAAGCCCAATCCCAAAATTACCCGACCCAATCCCCCATTCAATCTGAGTCGTTGATTATTTCAATTCACCGGCCCAGATCAACCCTTACCTAAATTAATCCTAAACGACTACCCCCCCCCCCACTCTCATTACCCCCGTTCCATTTTCTCTCACATTATCTCTGGTTCTCTCTAGGTTCTGTCTAGAACCTTCCACCTTCCCCCTTCCGATGAACTCTGTCCATCTTCTCCGGCCACCTCCTTCGCCGGAAACCATGACCTCTCACCATCTCCTTACCTATGTCTCACCCCACGCCGGCTTGACACTATCTTGAGGTCTTCAAGTGAACCTAGAGCGGTTTGACTTCCACCCATGGCCTTTCATGCCATTTTCCGGCCATCTCCGGCCGTTCGAGTAAGATCTATTACTTTCCGGCTAAGACCGGTAATATTTTGGGGTTTTTCCTTATCCTTTCTAGGTTCTCTTTGAAACCCTAACTCATAAAACTCTCCGATTCTTTTAGATTTGTCATAGATCTGTGTATATTATGAGGTTTTTATATGTTTCCTTCAAAAAACATTGTTGTTTCCAAACGTTTCTTCCTCTCAAAATTAGGGTTTCATAACCCCTTTTTCAAAATATTTTTTCTCCTGCTTTTTAGTATCATTCTATGATTCCTTCTATGTTTAGCGATTTATTCAAAGTTTTTCCTTTCGTTTGACTTATTATGATGAAAACACTAGGTTTCTTAGATTTCGAGTCGCTCTTTGACTGATATGTTCGTTTAATCTATATGAACTCTTGTTTTCTCGTGAACGTCTTAAGGTTTCTATGATTTTTACCCTATTTTGCACATTAGGGTTTCCGATTTTGGTTTCTTCTGCTTATATTGTATTCGTCCTGTTTAATCCCTCTAGTTGTTACTATTTTTGATCTCTTGCTACCATAATCATTAGGGTTTCTGATTCCTTGATTTTCCCTATTATATCATGTTCGTTTGATAATTCCTTTAACCATTTACTGTGTGCTAATATTGAATCCCTAATTCTATGTGATTTTTACTTGAGTCTCTGATTTTACTTACCTATTGTGTGTTTATTCCGTGTATCCATAGGGATTTGTGATAATCTCCCCCCAAATCAGGACTACTCCTCTTTAAACCCCTAATTTCCTGTAATTGATATCTCTCACTGTTCTCTTGTGATGATTTACCTAACTGATTTTCAACCTTTAAACTATTCCCTTACTTTATTTTGGTCGACTATGATGTCATATGGATTCTTATGTTATTTCCTTAATTGAAATATTCTGAACCTAGTCTCCATTGCATGTCCCATACTTGTACTGTGCTAAATTATTTCCTTATATGTTATATGCAGTCACATATGGTATCTTTCCTTATTTGTTGTCTACATATTACTGTTTGAACTTAACCCCTTCAATTAAGGGATAGCTATGCTGATTTTACACTGATTGATACACAGTCCCTTAATTATTGGTTAACTTTGATTCCTAACTTATTTGCTACATGTTTTCAAACTATATATACATTACCTCTCATTAGCACAAAGACACGAACTGATTGGTTCAATAACTCTCTTTCACAACTAAAACTTTCTACTCTCTGCTCTCTCTTCTGTGCTACTTGTTATTGCTCTCAGTTAGCCGGCTGCAAGCCAAGGCTAACTATTGTGCTCTCCTATCTCCTACTTTGTGTTATTGTCTCCTTCACTGGTATGTTCTAATTCAAATTCTATTCCTCAAACATACATGTTTCTATTGATGCTTCAGTTCATTGTGTGTCTGGTATGCTTCTACCTACTATGCTGTTGTTCAACATGTAATTAGAATCTCTACTTCATCTAGTATGTCAAGCTATGCTTACTTCCATAATCAGTATGTTTTTATTTACTTGAAACCTGCTTCTATGTGAATCTCTCTATGCCTATCTCTGTACACTGGCTTTAGTTTAAGCATGCCCTTACTGGTATTACCTTAAGTTGTTTGATACTGTTACTATGTTGTATCCCAATTCCCTGAACCCTTTAGGAACTTCTGATTGTGTACCCATGTATACTTCTGCCAACTACATGCTTGCCTTCACATGCTCTATACTTGTCCCTTAATTCCCATTACCCCCGTTTGTTGTTGATTGACTGTTCTTGGTCCTTTGTGTGATGCTGAACTCTTTTGGTCCTGCGATTGGTGTTTCTGCTCTTTTAAACTGTTTTAGTGGTTATAATTTTAGTTATAAAAATCATTTCAATCAAGTCTATTTTTTTCAGAACTGTTTTCTTATTCAACCTTTTTCAAAACTATGTAAAGCACTCTCACTCTACTCTTAGACCCCCTTAAGTTCTGCCCCTTTGTGTGAGCATTGCTTTGGGACCCCTGAGCTCCCTCTGAACTTTGACACACTAAGTCGGGCCCTTCAATACTGCACTTTCTCTACTATGGCTATGAAGTATGGTGTGAGCACTGCCCGGGATCCCTTGAGGTCTTTAGGGAACTTTGACGCACCCGGATCATGAGAGAGGTTGTGAAACACTATTTGGACATTGAGGACATGCGGATCTGGGCCTATATTGCAGGCTCCCTATAGATAACTTCTTGTTTTTCTATTTTAGTTATGTAATTCATACTCAATGGTCTGTAATAATTTCTAAAACAACTATGGGGTTGGATACTGAAAATGGGAGGGTGCCATGTATGTTGTAGCGTAATCAAGGGTAGAAATTATGCTCCTAGGTTTACTTTCCTCTATGCGCAATAGCAGTCATGGTTAGGAATAACCTACATAAAGCATGCCATGCATTAGATACCATGTTCCCTAGGATGCATATATACTATTTTTCAGCATCTCATCATCAGTTAGAACTCCTGTCTTTAAGGAAAACAATAACATTAACATGAACTGCCACCATGTGATTTTGCCTATTCTGAAACTCATTTAGAAATCTTGTCCTAGGGTAAATAATGTTTACATAAGCTGCAATCATGTCTCATTATGCTACAACCATGCTACGCACTTAGAAATCATGTTTCTAGGTATACAACATTAAAACACACTTTCACTCCTGCCTATTCTAAACATGTGCATAATTTGGTGTGCTTTTAGAAATCCTATCTTAAACTATTCTGCATGTTTCTACATTAGATATGTCATGGGCGGCTTTATAGCCATGCCCCATGACCACTTGGACGTGCCCCATGGTGTCCTAGCAAGCCTCCCAACGCCTAGCACCACAGACGGCCCCGTGGTCTTGGACGCACCAAGTGAAAAGCGCGCATGTGCCTCTGTCGCCCCACCAATTTCCCTCGCTAGAGCCCAGCCGCAAGCAGCTACCAACAGCGTCGCGCGCACAGACAATGCCGCGCGTGCAGATCGTGATGCCTGAGACAAAGTTGCTGCCAACGGACCTGTTTCTACCTTTGTAGAAAACTAAGTCCTTTTCTCTGTAAATATAGAGTAGCTTTATTTCATGTACTGTCATTATGTTTCTCTAGCGTAGTTTAGTCTACTCATGTAACTTGGGTTTATTTTTTTAAGCATTATTAGGGGGTATCAAGCATTCAAAACTTTCTAGCAAGCAAATCCCTGTACTGGTGTCTCTACCCCTCGACACCACATTTCTTTCATTTTGTAATAGATTTCATTATTGCAATCCAACTTTCATCATTTCAAACATCAATTACTATTCTCTCAATTGGGTGCATTGGTTTTCCCACACGGCACTGACAATCTAGTCTAGCGTGTGGCGGGGATCTCATTTGGCGGACAACAACCACTCTGACTTCGGTTGCCTAGCCTTACGTCGCCCTTCCAAATAATCTCAGGAAGGCGCATCGTAACAGTTGGTATCAGAGCTTAGGCTCGACATCGGACGAGGGAACGCATTGGCATCACCACCATTTCTGACCATGGTGAATCAAGGGGACCGCATTGCGGCCCTTGAGGAGACGGTTGACGTACTACGACCCATTGTAGATACGGTGCCGGAACTGAAAACCAACCTACTGGAAAGGTTGGACGACCTGGACCGCAGGATGGCCCAGGCCGAAGTTGACATCGGAAACATGAGCCACGACTCTGAAGGAGACCGGCAAACGGTAGCTACTGAGGCAGCCAAAATTTTTGATAAATTCAACGGCCTCCAATAGGAGCGCGCCGAGAATTTAGCCCACAGGGCACAATCGACAGACAGGATGACTACCATGCAGCAAACTATTGACAACTTGACAAACCAGCTCAACGTTGTCAATGCTGCTCTACAAGGCTTGCTTCGAGGCGGTGGAAATCAAATCGGGGGCGCTGTGAACCCCGCTCCCTTGGCACAGAAGCTGAAAATTCCTGAGCCAAAGTCATACAGTGGGGCTAGGAATGCCAAAGAAGTGGAAAATTTCATTTTCGACATCGAGCAGTATTTCGATGCCGTGGGAGGCGTAGAAGAACCTAAGAAGGTAGCAACTGCTGCCATGTATCTTCAGGGTGATGCTAAGCTCTGGTGGTAAGTGAAGTACGAACCCATCCAGGCCGGCGAAGATGCTCTGGAGACATGGGCGGAGCTGAAGGCTGCCATACGCCTACAGTTCTTTCCTGAGAATGTTGAGTACAATGCAAGGAGGAAACTACGGGAGCTCCGCCAGACCAAATTAGTGCGGGACTACGTGCGAGAATTCTTTGCACTCATGTTGAACATTCGCGACATGGGGGACAAGGACAAACTCTTCACTTTCCTGGAAGGGTTGAAACCTTATGCCCGCATGGAGCTGCAAAGACAGAGGGTGGATACCCTTCCCAAGGCAATCCAAGTAGCGGAATGCCTTGGGGACTACCAGATGGAGACTCGGAAGGATAGGCCGCAGGCGCCCGTCCGAACGGGTTACAAAGGAGGCCAACCTACCAATGGTGGCCCCAGCAGAAGTGGGGGAGACCGGAGTGCAAGCAAAGCTAAGGCTCCCTCCTCAGGCAACAACAGTGCTGTATCAAACAATAATGACCGGGGAAGAAAGCCACCCTCAGGGTGCCGGCATTGCGGCGGGCCTCATTGGAATAATGAGTGCCCACATGCAAAGATGAATGTCCATCAAGCTTATGATGATGGGACAGATGATGAAACATATGAGGATGAACAGACCGAAGCAGTCGGTGCGTTCAACGCCATTGTGGGTTCTGTTTCTCAGGTATTCGCCAAGAAGGGGGCCAAGAAGACGAACAAAAGGACCCCTCCTAAGCAAGAGAGGACCTTGATGTTCGTTGAACTGAGGGTAAACGGCAAACCCATTCGGGCGATGATAGATACAGGTGCTACTCACAACTACCTGGCTTCAACTCAGGTGGAGCGTCTTGGGTTAGTTGTGGGAAAGGGCCGGGGTCATGTTAAGGCTATTAACTCACCCCCTCAGCCAGTGGGTGGAATAGCCAAAGAAGTACCGGTGTAGATGGGGCCTTATGAAGGAAAGTTCACCTTGCGAGTGGTAATCATAGACGACTTCGAGCTGATAGTGGGACTGGAATTCTTGAGGCAGACCAACACCATGCCCGTACCATATGCGGACATGCTTCTGATGATGGGAGTAAACGGGGCCACACCCTGTACTATCCCGTGCATATCCATGAAGATGGCCGCTGAGAACATCTCGGCCTTGCAGTTGAAAAAGGGAGTCAAGAGACATGAGCCTACATTTTTGGCTACCCTATGCATTGAAGAAGTAGAACGCTCATCGGGTCCACTTCCTACACCCGTAAAGGAGCTACTACTGGAATTCGAAGATGTCATGCCACAGGAAATGCCGAAGCGACTTCCGCCTAGGCGCACTGTGGACCATGAGATTGAGTTGGTGCCGGGTGCGAAGCCACCTGCCCGGGCACCTTACAGAATGTCACAACCCGAACTCACCGAGCTTCGGAGACAATTGACGGAAATGCTAGACACAGGGATCATTGTACCCTCCAAGTCCCCACATGGGTCCCCTGTGCTTTTCCAGAAGAAACATGATGGTAGTCTACGCCTCTGCGTGGATTATCGGGCACTGAACAAAATTACTGTAAAGAACAAGTACCCTATTCCACTCATGGCAGACTTGTTCGACAGATTGGGGAGTGCTACCGTATTCACAAAAATTGACCTGAAGACAGGGTACTGGCAGGTCCAGATTGCTGAGGGCGACGAACACAAGACGACCTGTGTGACAAGATATGGGTCGTTCGACTTTCT
>ML268743.1:1609-12728 GCA_005239495.1 Nicotiana undulata
CGTGGATCCCGAGGCTTCTTTCCTTTACCGCTTCATTGTCTTTCTTCTTATTTCAAGACAGTGTTGTATTTTCATTTCCAGACTTGTATTTAGTATTCCAGTAGTTAGTCCGTGAGATTGTGACACCCCGATTTTGGGAAGTTTACGTTATCTTATGATTTTTATGTTCCTCCTTTCCGCGTTCAAGTTTTATTATTTTTATTATCGATGTTGGAAAGTTTATTGTTGGGAAAGGTACGTTATTGATGTACGGTGAAACTTGTTTCCCACTGTTATCCCAGTATATGATGGAAATTGGTTGAGGCTGATGAGTTAGCATTTCATTTCGTACTAAATGATTTTAATTGCTATTGCAAGTTACACGTTGGCTGGCCTAGCGGGTTCAACGTTAGGCGCAGTCACGGCTTAAAGGGTGGGAGTTTGGGTCGTGACACCTGGTGTCTTTAATCCTTCCAATGGCCTAAATGATACCCGAGGCATTGATGCTGAAGTTGTACTCCGATAGTTGAGGTGCTTCTGTGGGTCCAGTGTGCTTTTAAAATCCATTCTTACTCATGAGTCCCCGAGGGTTCTGCTCGATCGATTCTTCGATCATTCCGAGATGAATTGCGTCCTGACCCGATATTCCTTCGCTATGAAGAATATGGCTGATACCGTTCACTGTTCGCCTCGGCTCCTTATCGGTATCCCTTGAGTCTTTCACTACCAACCTTTTCGGATAAACTGAACCCGAGGGGGCTCCCAACTGGCCATCCTCGACCTTAATCTTTTATTGATATCGATTGTGCACGTTCTCCCAAGTTACGGTGGGATACTCAATTAGGTTTTGCTTCAACTCCCGTGATACTATCGAGCTCCACTCGTTTAACCTCTGGGTGAAAGCTTTAACGGCCCAATCATCGAGGATCGGCGGCAACTCCATTCGTTCCATCTGAAATCGATACACGAACTCCCTCAACATTTCGTTGTCCCTTTGTTTAACATTGAAGATGTCTGATTTCCTCGTTGCAACCTTTATAGCACAAACACGTGCCTTTACAAATGAATCTGCCAACATGGCAAATGAATCGATAGAGTTCGAGGGCAAGTTGTGATACCAAATCATTGCTCCCTTGGACAAAGTTTTCCTAAACATTTTCAGCAAAACGGACTCGATCTAATCGTCCTCTAAGTCGTTTCCTTTATACCACTTTTTTATAGTGATATGTTCATTAGGATCGGTGGTCCCGTTGTGTTTAGGTATGTTCGGCATACCGAACTTCTTTGGAATAGGCTTCGGGGTCGCGCTCGGGGGAAAAGGCTTTTGCACGAACTTTTTGGAATCCAAACCCTTTAAAATAAGAGGTGCCCGTGGTATTTAATTGACTCGAGAGTTGTATGTCTCCACCTTTTTGTAATTATCTTCGATCCTCTTTTCTCCTGACTCAACCCTTTTGGTGAGCTCTTCGAGAATCTTCATGATTGTAGGATCAACCCCTGATCCATTATCATTCGACCTTTCTGGCACCGGCTCAGTACGACGAGTGGTTTCTAGCTCAACCACGCTCAGGGTTTTTTGTTGACTTTGTAGCTGGGCGATAGCAATATGCTGATCTTGTAGCATTTCGAAGATTACTTGGAGGCTAACTCCTCCATCTCCTAGACCCTCTGTTCCTTGACCACCAGGTCGGACCTCTCCGCGTACACTTCCTCCGATGTCTGCACCTAAGTCCGCATTTAGCGCGACGTGCTAACCAACATCGATTGGGTCTGCAATTGGCACTACCCTGGGGTTAAGCGGTGGTACACCGGTCCATGAAGCAACAACATTATCATTTTCCCCATGAAATCCGAGACTATCATTGTCGTTTACGGGTGTGTTTTACAAGTTTGAAATGTTTCAACCTGAAAACAAAGAATCTTTGACAAGAACAAGCGTAAAAATAACGTGTGTTATCAGAATCAGCACTGAAACAACCACTATTATCTTTAGCCCCACGGTGGGCGCCAAACTGTTTTCCCTAAAATTTGAGTAACAATTAAACTTATATTGATGTCTTAAAGATACGTGATTTAGTCTAATACTAATTGATAAACAAGAAGATAAGTATATGAGTTGAGTGAACAAGGTAAATCAAACCACTGTATGAGCGCCTCGAGCTCGAGCTAGGATGACCTCGAGGGACACTAGGATGAGTAGTAAAATAAAGGAAAGATATAGCTAAAGAACAATTCTGATGAGAGATGAATGAAAAGTAAGATTGTATATTCTTTTCCAATGATTGATGATGTTTACAAATGAATGGGATCCCCTTTATATAATAGGGAAGTCCTAAATAAGGTACATTTCTATTCTAGTAAGGAATCTAACTTGTACAGCTGTCTAACCGCCTAGTATTAATTCGTAAAAACCCGTTCCGAAATTTACGCCTTGAACTTTGTGCCATTGCGGGAATCTCGCCCATTCTGTTACAAACCCATAACAGCCTTATCTCGAGGTAGGTCATACTCGACCTCGGTATTGTGTGCTTCGGTCCTCGAGCCTTGCACTCCGTCATCAAGCTCGAGCTTGATCTTCTGAGCTTACTTGATCTATTTTGAACTCGAGCTCGGGGAAACCTCTCGAACATATGAAATCGGGCGTACCTGATTTCGACCGTGTACAACACTCTTTGTTTCAACTTGTTTGTCTTAATTGACACAAAGTTTAATAAAGCGAAGAAAACTTTTGAAATTTATGGTCTTAAATATGTCATAATATTTATGTGACTATATGCCTATTGAAACTTATGATCTTAAACAAGCCACATATTTTTTTTTCGGTTATAAAAACTTTCAATTACTAAATAATGTCAATCTTATTTAAACGAAGGGACTAATTACTAATTAAAAGTACATGAAGGATGGGACTAGATAAAGCTAATGTGACAGAGGACCCCTCATGTAAATTGTGCTTTGCTTTGCCGCTTATGAAAAGAATTTACAAAAAAATGTAAATGTGTCATGAAATATAGATCGAGCTACTATGAGGAGATAACACCTTAAAAAAGGATAAAATATTGAATGGCTTTTAAGTGACAATTTTATGTGCTTCCACACCCCGTGAAGTTCTTGAATATGTAAGTTTACTAAGGATCAATTATGCATATATCAAATATCGTGGTTAAACTTGCATATTGTGACACATCAATTAATATACTCAATCACAAATTAGTTAAGGTCGACAAAATAAGTCATCATTAGCGACACTGCACTATTTATAGCCTGTTTGGCCAAATTTCTAAAATCAGCTTATTTTGAAAAATATTTTTTGTAAGTACTTTTCAAAAAAAAAAAAAACTTTTTGGTAAAAACTAGTGTGTGTTTAGCTAACAATTTGAAAAGTATTTTTCAGCATCAATTAGTGTTTGGCCAAGCTTTTAGAAACCGCTTCTAAGTGTATTTTTCTCAAAAGTATTTTTCAAAAGAGTGCTATTGGAGAGAAGTTATTTTTTCTAGCTTCTCAAAAACTACTAGACTGTTTGGCCAAACTGGAAAAATCAACTTATTTTGAGAAGTGTTTTGTCTCCAGTGCTTTCGAAATAGTACTTTTGGAGAAAAGCATTTTTGTGTTTGGCTATCCATTTAAAAAGTACTTTCGAACAACAATTTGTGTTTGGTCAAGCTTTTTAAAAGTTTTTTTAAGTATTAAATTACGAATAAGGACATGGAGAGATGTACTTAATAGTTAATGTTATATAAGTAGATAAATAATCACAAATATTTATTATTAAAGATAATAATTAAGTTTTTTTATTTTATTTAAGAAATATTGAAAAGTAAAATTGAAAAATACTTTATTCTTTCTAGATAATTTAAATATATCAAAAATCATTCAATAAATATGAAAGTTTATCCCAAAAAGTCATTATATATTAATTAATAAATTAAATTAAGTAAGGTTATTTTGGTATGTATAATATTTTATTAAGGGTATTTTTTATAGGAAGAAAAGTCAAAACTGATTCTGTTTTCTAAGGAGAAGCTACTTTTCTGATTCTAGCCAAACACACTTTTTTCCCCCAAAAAGCTTGGCCAAATACCTCTGTCACGACCCCAAATCAATAAGGACCGTGATGGCGCCTATCGTGAAACTAGGCTAGCCCTCTAACACAATGAAATCAATATTTTCCATTATATATACATACATACATACATACATACATACATACATACTCATATTCTAAGAAAGATTCACTTTTTAAGACAAGTTCAGCAAGAATCATAATCAAAGCGATCGAATCTAGCACCGTCCTAGACCTCTGGAGTCAACTGTCATGACCATCTAATACAGTAATTACAAGGTATCAAAAGGTGACTTTGCTACTAATACAGGTCCAAAAGTACTATAAGTCTATGAAATGGGAAAGGAAAGAAGGTAAGTTGTGGACGCTAAGCAACTACATCGATCCTGGATCAACTCCGAAGCACGTGAGAAATCAACTAGCAAGCTGGCCCGGTACCTAGATCTGCACACAGAGGTGTAGGGAGTAACGTAAGTACACCAACTCAGTAAGTAACTAAAAACTTGAGTGCAGTGACGAGCATTTACAAGTGATAATTTCATAAAAACATGTGCCAGTGAAAACAAGGGCCCTTTTTATATGATCTGCCCAGGGATTTCCGCACTTGCGGCCAATTGCTCGCACCTGCGGACCCGCGGACCCGCACCTACGGTCCCAGGTGCACACCTGCGCATCCAACTTAAGGTACTATTTTTCACCTCGACTCCGCAGGTGCGACCCCAAGTCCCACACCTGCGACCTCCTTCAACCTGCCAAAAATCCGCACCTGCAACGTCGCACCTGCGGCCACCTTTCGCAGGTGCGGCCACACCAGAAACATTCCACCAGCAGTTTTCTGCTGCAAATTCCCAACTTAAACCTCCCGATGACTATCCAAAAACACTCTGAGCCCCTCGGAGCCTCAACCAAAAGTACCAACAAGTCATAAATGATCACCCGGACTTAGTCGAACCCTCTGAATACCCAAAATGACATTGAACACCAATTCAACTAATTATTTAAGCCTAAGAATCCTAAAACTTTCAAAAATCATCTACGATGCCGCAACTACCCAAAACACATTCGATCAACCTGAAAATTTGCACACACGTCCAAAATGACCCTACGAACCTGTTCCAACTTCCGAAATTCCATTCCCACCCTAATAGCCTATTTTTCACTGCCGATCAAAAATCGCCAAAAACTAACTTTCGCCAATTCAATCCCAATTCTACACCGAACGTAAAAATCGCATTCCGAACACACTCCTAAGTCCCAAATCACCTAACGGAGCTATCTGAGCCATAAAATCTACATTCTGAGGTTGTTTACCAGCAATTCAACTCCCAGATGACTTTTTCAACTATTATGCCAATTTAAGAGACTAAGTGTCTCAATTCTCACCATGACCACTACGAACCCGAACCAACCGACCCCAACACATAATGAACATACTAAGTAATGCATAGCAAGGGAGAAACAGGGATAACAGAGCAAATTCCACGGAACGACCGGCAGGGTCGTTACAACCTCAAATCGAGAGAAAACCCACTATTTTGAAAAAATAGCACTTTTGGCTTGGGAAGAAAGTTGTGGCTATACTTATGCTTCTAATCAAAAGCACTTTTTCCTTTCTAGAAGCTTGTGCAAACACCTCACTTTTGAATAAAATAAAAGTACTTTTGGTCTTAAAAAAGCTTGGCCAAACTTGTCTAAATTCCGTGTATAATTTTATGATCTTTAGCACTAAAAAGTGTTTTATGTTGTAAGACCTATAGTAATTGTGGATGTTCACTACTCCCACTACTTTCATCCTTATAACCTCCCACTACTCATCACTATTATGATTGTAACTTCCACACCTCTATAAACCCTACTCATGATCTTCCCTCGTGATCTCAATTGTTAATGTCATGTTTAAGACAATTATTTTGTAACCTTCCCATGTAATAGTATAAAGAGAGGCATGAATGTCACGATCCAGAATTTCCACCTTCGGGACCATGATGGCGCCTAACATTTCAGTTGCTAGGCAAGCCAACGTTAGAGAATCATTAGGCAAATTTTTATTCCATTCAATAAATAAAATAAAATAAGCTAAAATGAAATAAAACAAGTGCGGAATAATATAAATGCTATAATATTTACTACTACCCGGATCTGGAGTCACAATTCACGAACTTCTAGGATTTTCTATTAGCAAAGTTTGAAAGAAATACAATTATTTATACGAAAGAAACAGTAAAAACATGGGAAGATAAATGGGGACTTCAAGGTCTGCGAACGCCAATAGATTTACACTGAACTAGTCTGAGCTGTTACGCCTCTCGATCAGCTGGGACCAATGCCAAAATCTGCACAAGAAGTGCAGAGTGTCATATGAGTACAACAGACCCCATGTACTATGTAATTTCCGAGCCTAACCTCAACGAAGTAGTGATGAGGTTAAGGAGGGTCACTCACCCTACAACCTGTACGCAATATATATAATAAAGAGAGAAAAGAAAATACAGAATGAAATAAAGTAGTCAGTTGAAATGATAGCTACAACTCCAGGAAATAAGCCAGCAATGTTCAGAATTTACGAATCCTTAAATGCAAAAGAAAATACCATAAAAACTAACACAACTCAGGGAAATATAAACACATAGGTTGTTGCGGCGCGCTACCGGATCCCAACGTATCACAATATCATAATCATAATTCACCCTTATTCCACCAAAATAATCCACCCTTATTATACCTGTTGCGGAGTGCAACCCGATCCCACTGTACAATATAGATTCACCCTTATTCCACCATATTATTCTACCCTTATCTCATATGTTGCGGCGTGCAACCCTATCCCACCATATCAATACCAAGTACTCAATATGCACAGTAAAATCATTCAAATCACGGGAAGCCTTTACAATCCATAAATACCAAACTGAACTAAATAGGAAATCTTGCACAACATGAGAATCTACATATGTAATTCTACACAGCGAGACCAATCCAGAAGTTTACAACTAGAAAATGCAAATAAACCAACTTGAGCAAATAACAGGAGATCATGAAACTATGAAAAAGATCTAATATTATAAACAGGAGAAGACATTGATTAACAGGTAGCATTTAGGCATGGAAACACATTTAGAGCATATAACAATTTAGACAAGGAAAGAGATAATTAAAGAAAGCGGAAAAACAGGGAAAACAGGTAATTCGGCGGCGCAGAAGCACTCGTCACCTCGCATATACGCCGCTCACATGAAATTCACATAACACATAGTCCGAGGGTTTCAAATTCCTTCAAGTCAAAGTTAGACACAACACTTACCACTTAATGCTCAACCACAACTTTTCCTCTAGAATCTGCCTCCAAAATACTCGTATCTAACCACAATTGACTCAAGAATATCAAATATTGCTAAAGGAATCAATTACAATGCATAGATTTAGAATTCCCAAACTTACACCCCAAAAGTAAAAAAAATCGACATCGGGCCCGCTTGGTCAAAACCTGAGGTTCGGATCAAAATCTATTTACCCATTCACCCCCGAGCCCGATTGGGTAATTAGTTTCGAAATCCGACCCTAAATTGAGCTCTAATTCTATATTTGCAAAAAAAAAAAAAACCAATTCTCCCTAAATCCTAGTTTTCTACCATGAAAGAACAAAGATTAGGGCTAGGAATTAATGGGTGATATAAGAAATGGAAGAAAATGAGTTAAAGAGTACAAACCTATGAATTGGTGTTGAGTTTTCTCTGCAAAATTGCTCCTAGGCCGAGTTCTAATGGAAGAGTTATGAAAATTTGGGATAAATCCCATTTCTAATCTTTTTTAGGTCACAAGCGTCAAGCCTTCTTCGCGTTCGCGAAGGGCCTGCCGCGTCTGCAATGAGAAGCAATGCAAGTGGCGTTCGCGAAGGCTGCTCCCCCTTGTCCTTCGCGTTCGCGTAAAAGAATGACTGAACCCTCCCCCAGGTCCCTAAAGATTCGTGTTCGCGAAGGGTAAGGCCATTATTGCTTCGCGTTCGTGACCCAGCTACCGCATTCGCGATGAAGAAAATCACCCTGCCTCAGTTTACTCTTTGTGTTTGCGAGAGTACCTTTGCGAACGCAAAGAAGAAAATACCAGATAATAGGTGAAGTACAAAAACCAGATTTTCTAAGTTTCAAAAGACACATAGCCTATCCAAAACTCACCCGAGCCCTTGGGGCTCCAAACTAATTATGCACACAAGTCCAAAAATCTCATACGAACTCGCTCGCGCGATGAAAGCACCAAATAATGCCTAGAACTACAGAACGGACTTCAAATCAAATGAAATTTTCAAGAAAACTTTAAAACTTCTATTTCCACAACTGAACATCCGAATCACGACAAATCTACTCCGTTTTCTCACCAAATTTGACAGAGAAGTCATAAATATAATTATGGACCCATACCGGGCTTCGGAACTAAAATATGGACCCGATATCAACAAAATCAAACATCAGTCAATTCTTAAAAACCATTAAACTTCAAACTTTCATTTTTCAACAAAAATCAATAACTATAGCTAGGAACCTTCGAATTCGGTTCCGGGCATACGCCTAGGTCCCAAATTACGATGCGGACCCACCTAGACCGTCAAAATACGAATCGGGGATTGTTTGCTAAAAACGTTAAGCGAAGTCAACTCAAATAAACGTTTAAGGCAAAATTCTTATTTTTATCAGTTTTTAACCTATAAACCTTCCAAGAAGGTAATCAGGACTGCGCACGAAAATCGAGAAAGGATAAAATGAGGTCTTTGAGGCCTCGAAATAGAGAATTAGGTTCTAAAATATAAGATGACCTATCGGGTCATCACAATGAAATGTGATATGGAATACACTTGAACACTTGATGAAATAAGAAAGTTTTCTCTTCTTCTTTTATTCTACTTATCTTCTTGTTTAATATTGTTACGTTGAGCTACATACCTTAATACATTATCTGCACGAAGTTGAGCTCTTTTCATTGTTCGGGTATATTTGTTTATTTTGTTTTCTTCGTTGTATATTTTGATTTCATGATTAGTGTCTTTAATATGCAGTTTTATAGTTTCTCACATCTCTAGATATTTATATAAATAAAGAATTCTATATTTCTTTATTTTAAATTATTTTCATGATTGTCATGTGAATTTTCTAATTTTCATATTAGTAGAATTAATTGAGAGAGGAATGCTTGTTTTATGTTGTTCGACATTTGAAATTGTGTTAAATTTAGATGACATTTTTGTTCTAGTTAACATCAAATATATACTAATAATTTGAACAAAAAAATAGTATTCTTTTCTATGGAATTATCACTTTAGTGTATATAGATCACAAATTTGATATTATGTCAATTTTTAAGATTTTTTACGCTATTATCCTAATGATTTTTAATTATTTATCTTCTTTGATAGTATTCACTATGTCGAATTTGTCAAAGCTTGAGTTTGTGGAACTTGACATTTCTGGAAAAATTATCTATCATGGGTTCTTAATGTTGAGATTCACTTAGCCGCTAAAGGCCTTGATGACACCATTAATCATGGTAGTGAGGCATCAATCCAGGACAAAGAGAAAGCCATGATTTTCCTTCGTCATCATTTGGATGAAGGTTTGAAGGTTGAATATTTGACTGTGAAAGATCCACTTGAATTGTGGACTGTCCTGAAGGAAAGTTATGATCACCTTAAGGCTACGGTACTGCCAAGGGATCGATATGAGTGGATGCACTTACGGTTGCAAGATTTTAAGACCATAAGTGAGTATAACTCTGATGTATTTCGAATAACTTCCCACTTGAAATTATGTGGGGATGTTATGAATGATGAGGATTTATTGGAAAATACTCTTACGAATTTTCATGCCTCAAATATGGTATTACAGCAGGAATAGCGTGAAAAGGGTTTTAAAAAGTATTTTAAATTGATCTCATGCCTTTTGGTGGCTGAGAAACATAGTACCCTTTTGCTAATCATGAAACCCGTCCCACAGGGTCAATTCCGCTTCCTAAAGCTAATATGGTAGCGAGACATGATAAGTCTGAAAAATGATTGAATAATTATCATGGCCATATGAATGTATGGGGGCATGGCAATGGAAAGAGACGATATAATAATAGTCATCGTGGTGGTCATAGAAAACGAGAGAACAATATGGATTCTAAAAACAATCCTTCAAGAGGCAAAAACGGTAACTGACATTGCTGTGGCATGAAAGGCCATTGAAAAATTGAATGTCGTGCACATGAGCACTGTTTCATGCTTTTATCAAAACTCCATAAAAAGAAAGACAAATAATGATGGAACAACTTCTTCAGGACCTTAGTGGAGTCTCACTTGACCTTTAAAATGATTTTGAGGCAGGGCCTTCAAACACGATGGCGATGATTTTGAAGTACTCGATGATCTTACTCATTTTGAAGTTGAAGACTTCTTTGGAGATCAAAACTAAAATTTGATCATTCTATCGGGGAGTGAAATTATGTTGTTATTTTTGTTTTCAGGATTTCTTTTTGTCTCGTTCTAAAATTATTTTTATTTACAAGTAGTTTTAAGTTGTCTTATGTTGTTGTTGATATTGTTATTTTTTCCATATTTCTCATTGTTTACTTTTTTTTATGAAGAAAATAAAATTTCCGAGTCTTCAATTGGATCAAAGATGAGTAATGAAGATTTATGCCTTTTGGATAGTGTTACAACTCACACAATATTAAAAGAAAAGGAACTTTTCTCATATTTGGAAATGAAAATATCCTATGTTAATACAATATCTGGTAGTATAAAGTTGATTGAGGGCTCTAGAAGAGCGGCCTTATTACTACGTGGAGGAACGATGTTAATTATTAATAATGAATTGTATTGTAGTAAGTCTCAAAGAAACTTGTTGAGTTTCAAAGCTATTCGCCAAAATGGTTACCATGTTGATACCTCTAACGAAGGAAAGGTTAAATACCTTTATATTTGTGAGAAATCACGGGAGAAAAAATAATATTCTTGTGTTATCTTCAATGATACAATGAGCTTTTATATATATACAGATATTACATGTCCTACTCCTAGTACACATAGGATTAGGGTTAGTGTTATT
>ML268747.1:431-14603 GCA_005239495.1 Nicotiana undulata
GTGGAAGGTGATGCCCCAAGCTTGGATGCTCTCTAATGGAGTTTGAAGATAGAAGGAATGAGGAAAACCCAAAATTTTGGACATTTTAAGAGGGCTGCCAATAGGGGTTTCCGCACCTGCGACCTTAGGACCACAGGTGCAGTCTCGCACCTGCGAGAAAGCGATCGCCCTTGCGGAAAAGGGCCTGGGACCCTGGGCTCGCACCTGCGGGGTTGGGAGCCGCATCAGCGGTCCCGCACCTGCGGCTGGACAACCGCACCTGCGGTCACACCAGCTGCTGTGCACCAGCAGTGATTTTTGCTGGTTTTTGGCCTCGTGCGGGGTCCGGGAGGCACCTGGGCCCACCTGAGCCCCCGAACAAATATACCGACAAGTCCTAAATCATTAGACGGACTTGCTCGAGCCCACGGAACACTCAACACAACGCTAAAACTCAAAATCACCCTCTAAAACCCCTGAATTCAGAACTTGGAAATTCTAGAATTCACTTCAACGCGCCGAACCGGCCTAAACCATTCGGAATGACTTCAAATTTTGCAGATAAGTTATAAACGACACCAACATAACTATTCCCGGTCTCGGAATTTCATTCGGACCTCGGGAACATAAAATCACCTCTCAAACCACATTTCAAATTCTTTAGAAACCCCACAAGTTCATTAACTCCATTTTTCCTCACTTGGATCCGAAACCAATCAAATCAAACCCGTTTTACACCAAATCTCACAGATAGGACAAACAACATATAATAAACCTGTTCCGGGCTCCGGAACCATAACACGGACCCGGTAACAAGGTTTTCACATAATTATTCACTTTCACATTCCTTTATTATTTTCAGAAAACAATTTTCTTTAAAAATTCATTTCCTGGGCTTGGGGCCTCGGAATTCAATTCCGAGCATACGCCAAAGTCCCATATTTTCCTACGGACCCTCCGGGACCGTCACATCACGGGTCCGGATCCGTTTACCAAAAATGTTGACCAAAGTCACCGTTATTCAATTATTCAGTTCAAAAATCCCATTTTTATCAAATTTTCACATGGAAGCTTCCCGGCTACTTGCCTGGGCTGCGCACGCATATCGAGGTGAGATTAACAGAGGCTTTCGAGGCCTCAAAACATAGATTTAGCTGAAATTACTTAGGATGACCTTTTGGGTCATCACACCCTTCTTGAACTTTGCCCTTATATTTGTCCAAATATGCCACATGCAAGAGTAATGTGGCATGCCGGGATAAACAATGAATGTTACCTTCATGATACTCTCATTCCGATCAAAACAACACACATATTTGGTTTTCCACCATATGCATGTTTGAATTGCTCAAAAAACCACTTCCATGATGCGTCGTTTTCTGAATCAGCAACATCATATGCTGATGGCAATATTGTACCTACATTATGTGTTAATAAATAATTAACTGGCAGCTTTGAAAATATAGAGAAAGTCATATACATACAAACTACAATATATCTACAAAATATCTACAACTTATCTACATAATATAAACAGTCTACAAAATATCTATAAAATATCTACATTTTTTCCTGCTGCATCCATTTTACTAGCTGTTAGTATTATTTTCCTGTATGCCGACTTTAAGAAGGTCCCATCAACTACTACTACTAGCCTACAATGTTCCCAACCACTAATTGACGTACAAATATCAACAAATGCATATAAGAAGCATTCATCTGCGGTCTTCTTCACTTTAACTACAGATCCCGGATAAGTCTTCTCAAGAATATAAAAATAACTTGGTAATTTGCTGTAGGAGTCAGCAGGATGACCTCTCAAAAACTATAAAGCCTTTTCCTTTGCTCTCCAAGATTACATGTAGGTTAGGTTCACGCCGTGTTCATACACCATGTCAGTTTGTATGTCTTTTGGTGTGTAAATTGTCTTAGGATCAGAATATTTTGGAATAACCATGCTACCAACTACCATGGCAGTAGGTTTGCGTTGTATGAATGTATTGTCCATTAAAGAGCATGTGTGCTGGCTGTTGAAATTTCTAACCTTGAACATTGCAGAATCATTTATGCTAGTTGCCTTGAAGTGCCATGCACAGTTATCACCAACACATATCAGCCTGTAGCTACAAAATAAATACAATTTAAACACTGGTTATCAATGTAGATGTAAAAATAAAGGATTGTTTTAGCATAATGGATCACATTATACAATTTATATTGTGATGACCCAAAAGGTCATCCCATGTGATTTTAGCTAAATCAGTATCCCGAGGTCATGAAAGCCTCCTTTTATCTCACCTCGATGTGTGTGCGCATCCCGGGCGCATAGCCGGGAAGCCATTATGTGGAAAATTGATAAAATGATGTTTTCATAATAATTATTTGAATAAAGTTAATTTTGGTCAACATTTTTGGTAAAAGGAACCGGACGCATGCTTTGACGGTCCCGGAGGGTCCGTAGGAAAATATGGGACTTGGGCGTATGCCCGAAATCGAATTCCGAGGTCCCAAGTCCGATAAATGAATTTTTAAAGAAAATTATTTTCTGAAAAATATAAAGGTTTTTGAAAATGAAATTTGATGTGAAACTTGTGATATCGGGCCCGTATCATGATTCCGGAGCCTAGAACATGTTCAATATGTTTTATATGAGTTATATGTGAAATTTGGTAAGAAACGGACTTAGTTTGACGTGATTCGGACTAAAAGTGGAAAATTTGAAGTTTAAGAAGTTTTGAGAATTTTTATAGATTTTGAGGTTTAATTCGTTGTTTTGATGTTAACTTGGTGGTTTTATTGCTCGAACAAGTCCGTGGTATGTTTTTAAGGTTGTGTGTATATTTAGTTTTGAGCCCCGAGGGCTCGGGTGAGTTCCGAGTAGGTGTCGGAGTGCAAAAACATAGGAAAAATCTGGTGTAGGTTGCTGTTTCTGGTGTCTAGATGTTTCCTCTCCGCAATCACGAGGCGCATGCGATCGCGGTGTTCATAGGTCTGGGGGTGGGGGAGTTACACTACGCGAACGCAGGGACTAGGACGGGATCGTGGAGCCTGCGTAAAATACCCTACGCGACCGCGATGGACCTAACGCGATCGCATAGTGTCAAAGGGACCTGGGGGCTGGGTAGCATATCACCCTACGCGAACGCGGTCGTCTGGTCGCGACCGCAAAGTTCATTTTCCAGTACCCTCCGCGATCGCACTCATGTTTTCGCGATCGCAGTTTCCTAGGTCCAGTACTCTCCGCAATCGCAGGAGACCTGTCGCGATCGCGAAGGTCAATTTCGCCCAGTTATTAGAAAGTCCAAAAAAACAGAATGTTTCATACGGGATTTCATAATTTTGCACACCCTTCTTCTTCTCCACACCTCCTTGGGCCATTTTTGAAGGATTTCATCACCATAGCCTCTTAGGTAAGAAATTCTAACCTCGTTTTCTTCCATTTTCATCAACATTCATTAGATCCTATGCCTAAAATCATGGAATTAAAGGGTAAAAATTAGGGTTTTGGGTAGAATTAGAGCTCTTTGAATATTTGGGAATTGACCTCGTTTTGGGGTTGGATTTAAAAACAAATCGTATATTCGGGCTCGTGGGGGAATGGGCGATCGGGTTTCGGTCCGAACCTCGTGTTTCGACCAAGCGGACCCGAGGTCGATTTTTGGAATTTTGGGAATTCTATAATTTAGCTTTGGGATTGATTTTTTTAGAATTTATTGATGTTATTGAGTCGATTATGTCTAGATACGATTGTTTCGAAGTCGGATTCGAGAGGAAAAGCGATGCTAGAGGCTTGATTTCGATTCTTGGAGCCGAGGTAAATGTTTGGCCTAACCTTAGCTTGAGGGAATAGGTGTTGAGTCTTAACTGCTATGTGATAATTCCATGTCCAACGTATAGGTGAGGTGACGAGTACCTATGTGTTGTGGTCAAGCATGCCCGTGAGTCGAATGCTATGATATATGTAGTTTTCATCGACATTCTCTGTGTTATGAAGTAATTGTCATTCTGGGAGTCATGCATTGAGGGTAATTCATGTTGTAGAATATTATTGATTAATCGTTCGATTGAGGATTATTTGTTCAGTTGTACTTTTGAGTGAGATTGGTTATAGTTGTGTCCCTTGCCGGGATGGTAGAGTTCTTGTTGAACATTTCTGTGCATTTAAGGTTTCTTATTGTTGAATCTTCCTGTCAAATTGTTGCTTTTATATATGTTGTGCAAAATGGGACATTCCGTGCCGAGTGTATGTGAGGTTATGCACGAGGGGACATTCCGTTCCTAGTGTTTATTTATTTATTGCACGAGGGGACATTCTGTGCCGAGTGATTATGATATTTATGCACGAGGGGACATTCCGTGCCGAGTGATTATTTATTTATGCACGAGGGGACATTCCGTGCCGAGTGTTTTTGGTGAGGTTATAGCACGAGGGGACATGCCGTGCCGTTCTGTTTATTTATTAGTTCAGAGTTGTTAATTCCTGCTGTTATTTTATACATTTCTGTTGTTATCTTGTCCTGTCATTTCAGTGAATTGTTGACCCTCTTTCCCAGCATGTCAATCCCATTTTTTGTGCTTAAATGTTTATTTCTTGTCATTACTTCTTTATTATATTATTGAACTGCACATGTATTCGTTATTTGTCGTGTCCTAGCCTCGTCACTACTTTGCCGAGGTTAGGCTCGGCACTTACTCAGTACATGGGGTCGGTTGTACTAATGCTATACCTGCACTTCTTTATGTTGTGCAGATTACAACGCCAAACCCAATGGAAATTGAGCGAGGGAGTATCCTTCAGTCCACGACGACACCGAGGTAGACCTGCAGGCGTCCGCAGGCCTTGGCGTCACCATTTATCTCGTTCCTTTCTGTCCTATCTTGTATTTCTAGACAACCACATCTGTTTATTTCAGACTCTTGTTTTTAGTAATCTTAGACTGTCCGTGAAATTGTGAAACCAGTTCTGGGGGTTTATGTACGGAATTTCGTAATATTTATTATATTAAGTTGATAAATTCTTAGCTTCCGCATTCTTATTCAATTGTTCATGCTTATTATTTTCCTTTTAGATATCATAACAGAAGAAAATAGTCAATTTAACCAAAATGTTGGCTTGTCTAGCGGGTTCAATGTTAGACATCATCATGGCCTGAAGGTGGGATTTCGGGTCGTGACATATATACAACATAACCACAATTCATCTACAATACTGATAAACATTATCACAAGAAAAAACTAAAGAAGTAAAAATTACAAATAAACTACAAAAATTAAAAAATAATGATCTTTTTCTCATTCATATGTTCATACCTTCTAGCACTAGATCTTTTAACCCTAAATTGGAACTTGTGCATGACATAATAGTACTTCATTGCAGTTGCAATTGTTTTCTCTTCTTGGTATACTTGTCCTTCTTCAATAACACTTGGTGTACTTTCTGTTATTATTATACTTTCATATTCCTCTATAACGGGAGATGTTGGCATATCAAATAACTTTAGTGTTCCAGACGAACCTGCATGAAAATAAAGATAAATACTGTTATGAACATTTTGTAGAAAAATTTGTAATTATGTATTTCATATTATTTTTCAAATAATATGTTGTTTTATTGTAGAATAAATGTAGAAATTTTGTAGATATAGTGAAAATCAATGCTGATATATATATATATATATATACTCTGACATGTAGTTTATTTGTAGATAAAATGTAGATAAAGTGTAGGACATTGATATACAACCAGAATTTGATAGAAAATGTAACATCACAAACCTGCAATTGTGTTCCCATTGGTGATACTCAATTCCATATTTAAATCGCGAACAGTTATACATAACGGATATGATTCTATGTTTTTGTTTTCCTTTTTCGTCTCCATGTATACACGAACACCCATATCGTTCCTAATTTCCATTGGAGGACAATGCTCGTTGACAATGTATTTGATTTCTATAATTTTTTTTGGATGTATCAATCATTAATTGCTCTGCTATTGTAGAAATCAATAGACTATAACTCGCATCCTCATCGACTACAATGCCATCGACCTGAAATTCTCTAAATCTCCCATAGCTATCCCAATTCCCATTCAATTGTAGCATAATTGGGATTTTGGACATAATTGCGTTTGTTGCAGAAGAATTGTAGAAGATTTAGTCATTTTTTGATTTGTGAAATAAGAAAAAATGTTGAAACACATTGTATCACAAAAACAGAGTAGCTAAATTTTGAATTGAAACTGCCGATAATTATTAATGCGTGATTTGCGTTGTAAAATATCTGGAAGAATATTTACTTCCCCAATATTAGCGCGCCTAAATAAGGAAGCCTACATCTACAATGATTTCTTATTTAATGAATTGTCTATATTTTGTAGAAATACTATTAGCATGGCGGGTAATATGCAAACTATGAACATATTTGGTAATATAGTTTCCTATATAGTATAGGAATGAAAACTTCCCTTTTCTATACCAACCTCCTACATCCCAACAAATGAAGCCCAGAACTAGTATAGGATCCAAATGAACTGCACGGTTAACCACTAATAAGATATGTATTTATTTTTAAGCCACTGTTTAAAATATCTTTAGTCTTTAGCCACTACTTTAATAAACTTTAAACGCCTGGACGAAAATACCCTTCTACTCATGTCCTTAACTTTTGAACTAAACTTCAGGACTTAAGGACTTAAGGACTTCAGGACTACATGTCCTTAACTTTTGAACTTGAAACTCTAAGTTGAGGACTTCAGGACTACATGTCCTTAACTTCAGGACTACTTGTCCTTAACTTTTGAACTTGTAACTCAAACTTCAGGACCAAACGTCCTTAACTTATGCAGTCCTTAACTTTGAACTTGGAACTCAAACTTTTGGACCAAGCGTCCTTAACTTTTGAACTTGTAAGTCAAAGTTAAGGACCTATTATCCTTAACTTTTGATCTTGTAACTCTAAGTTAAGGACTGCATGTCCTTAACATTTGAACTTAGAACTCAAACTTCAGGACCAAGCGTCCTTAACTTTTGAACTTGTAAGTCAAAGTTAAAGACCTAATGTCCTTAACTTTTGAATTTATAACTCTAAGTTCAGAACTACATATCCTTATTATTTTTTGAAGTATAAACTTTTGACGCTCAGTAAAAATGCATTACCCGCCACGTCGTCAACTTCCTTAAATCTTTCAATCTTTTTCATAACTCCTGCTATCTATATCTTTATTAAGTAAAGCATTAACCTAATTCTTACTATTTCTCATTTTGAATTCTGATCATTTTACCACTAGTACTATTGGGATTATCAATTTTCTGAATTAAACAATTATAGAGTAGAGAAACAAACGGAAAAGTAGAGAACGGAGGAGTTTCTCATCGGAAATTGTTATCGGCGGCACAGTTCTTCTCCTTAACACATGAAAGAGATAGAAGAAAGGATAATACAGTCCTTTCATATTAATTTTAATAGACTAGTGGCTACTATTGCTAAGCATTAAAAATACTGGATAAAAAGTAAATATCACTTTAAAAAGTGGCTACCCCACATAATTTTTACTCCAAATTTTACATCAAAAGTCCGAATACTATGTATCAAGACCACTCAACGGCCCAACTCTAAACCCGCTCTTATGCGTCCAATAATGGCTCTTCATGTTTTTTCCTATTATCATAGTGTGGAAGCTAATTTATTATTTATTTATTTGAGTCAAAAGAAGTATAGGGAAGAAATGCTCTCTAACAGGCAAAGTAACAGTAAAATGGGAAAATGGACAATCAGGCAATTCTTGATTTGACCCCCTAAATGTAGTTTAAAATAATATAAATTACATAAATCCAACCAAAAACAACCTTTTCTTTTTCCTAAAAAAAAAAGGTTCTGCAATAACAAACAGATGCATCTCCAAACAGCAACAACGGACCAAAGTTCGGCAATTCCAACTCCACTTTAGAGGAAGAAATTAAATTTTCTTTTTATCAACTTCAAATACAATAAAAATAGATGCTTTAAAATTGACACTCCAATAAACTTCAACAACAAAGAATTCAATGGACAGAAGCAAAGGTGATATCCAAAGTTGGCAACATAGTGAGAAGGCAAAGATCGGACCTTTGTATTAAATGAATTTGAAGTTGAAAAACTTACATATGTCCGAGCCAAATAAACCCCGACTATCAGAACGAAGATCGAACAAGAAACTAGCAACACCGGAACCTCGACTCCGGCGAGCTTGAACGGAAGTTTTTGGGTCAACTCGACAACGACTTTTGATGCGTTTTCGAGCTGCTTTTGCTGAGTTTCTGGCTGATTTATGTGGCTTATTGCAGCTGGATTTTGAGTGTTGCCTTGTTGTGTTTTTAGCAGAAAACAGGGTCTGGTTTGTGGTAGTGTGATGGCTATTTTGAGCTGGACTTTTCAGCATGTTTCCATGGAGTTTTCAGGTTACTACTATGGCCAGAAATGGAGTTTCAATGATGCTTTTGAGGGGGTGAAGTTGCTATATTTTTGGGTGAAGATAGAAGAGAAGAAGATGGCGGATGGTTTTTGTGAGGTGTGGTGAGGGAGATGACGAGAGGGGAGTAAAGGGGGAAGGCGACTAGGTGTAATGTGTTTGATTGAAGATTGCGCCGGTTTCCGGCGAGCTTGGTGACAGACAACAGCCGAAATTTCAAAGGTGTCTAGGTTATCCTCTTCTCCCTTGTAACGACCCAGTCGTTCGTTCTGTGAGATTGCCCCGTATTCCCTGTTTCAGCCTTGTCATGTGTTAATTAACCTAGTTATGATGTGTCGAGTCGGTTGGTTCGGCTTCGGAGTGGTCGTGGTGAACATTTAGTCACTTAGTCTCTAAAAATAGCCTTATAGATGGAAAAGTCAACTTATTGGTAAACGATGTACGAATGCGGATTTTATGGCTCGGATAGCTTTGTTAGGTGATTTGGGACTTACGAGTGTGTTCTGAATATTTTTGTGATGTCCGATGTAGAATTAGGCTTGAATTGGAGAAAGTTAGTTTTTGGCGATTTCCGTTCGGCAGTGAAAAATAGGCTATCGGGGTCGGAATGGAATTCCGGAAGTTGGAATAGGTTTGTAATGTCATTTTGGATATGTGTACAAAATTTCAGATCAATAGAAAGTGCTTTGGATGGTTTCGGCATCGTTGGTGGAATTTAGGAATTTCAAAGTTCATAGGCTTGAATTTGATGTGATTTTGGTGTTTTGATGTTATTTTGGGTGTTCCGAGAGTGAAACTAAGTTTGAATGATCATTTAGGATGTGTTGGTATGCTTGGTTGGGGTCCTGAGGGGCTCGGGATTGATTTCAGATGGTTAACGGGAATTTTTAGGCTTGAGAAGTGCAACATCAGCTGCTGGTGTGGTTTTACTGGTGTAACCGCACCTGCGGATGGGGAACCGCAGGTGCGGGCCCGCAGGAGCGAAAAAGGCTCTGTAGGTGCGAGAATTGGCCATCCCAAGGGAAAGACGCAGATGCGGACACTTGACCGCACCTGCGAGGTCGCAAGTGTGGAAGTGGAGCCGCAAGTGCGGTAATTGGTCTGTTTAATGAAATTCCGCAGGTGCGGTCTCCTTGAGCGCAGGCGCGGACCGCAGGTGCGAAAAGCCTTGACGGAAAGTATAAAAAGGGGACTTAACGATTTTTTGCCCTCTTTTCACCATTGTTGTGCGGGTTCCGAGCTTTTTGAGGGTTTTTGAAGAGGAAAATGTTTGTGCATCATTGAGGTAAGCCTTTTGGAATTATTAAATCTATTATATGTGACTAAGGATCAAATTAACAATGTTTAATTAGGGAAAATCAGTGGAAAAGGGAGAAATTAGAGCTTGAGTTTAAGAGACCTTCTAGGGGTGATTTGAGGGGTCAATTGGACTTCGATTTCGACGTTCTTTATATGTACAGACTCGTGAGATGATGAGGATCATTTTGGTATAAAGTTTGTCGGGTTTCGAGACGTGGGCCCGGGGGTCGAATTTTGGCTAAATTAGGGTTTTGTGCATAAGTTGATGTTTTTCGATTGAGTTTCATCCCACTAGCATAATTTAATGTAAAAAATCTGAACTTGATAGATTTGGAGCACTCAGAAGTTGATTCGAGGGGAAAGCGTGTTGTGGAGTAGAGTTTCGGGCTAGTTTTAGGTAAGTAATGTCTTTAAATCCTGTCCTGAGGGTATGAAACCCCAGACTTTGCATCCTTTCACGTTATTGGAGTGACGCACACACTGTATGACGAGTGTGGGGCGTGCACGAATTGGATATTTGGCAAATTGTTCCTTTTTGGGAAACTATTGAGTTGCAAAACTTCTTTTAAGACCTATGTTTTATAGTATTGTTATGTTCAGATATACTTGAGCGGTAAGCCATGTTTGGGGCCTAGTGCCGATCTGTTTTAACACCTTGGGGGCTATTTTCCTGGTATTCCTCACTTATAAATTATGTGTTTACACTCAGTCTTTCCTGATAAATTGTTTGACACTCAGAGTTATTGATTTTATATTCTTGAAATGAAATACTGTTTTGGGCAGAGAACCCTGTACATTTGTGTCCCGAGTGGCATGTTGAGAGTGTCTGGCTGAGTGAGGCCGAGGGCCAATATTGTACGGATATTTATGATGTGAGAGAGGCCGAGAGCCTGAGTGATTATTGCCATGACTTGGCTGTTTATAGCGCTTGGGCTGTAGGAGCCTCTCCGAAGTCTGTACACCCCCCCAGTGAGCGCAAGTACCTATTGAGTGCGAGTGCCGAGTGACGAGTGATTGGGAGGTATGAGTGACTGTGAGGTGCTGAGTGACTACTTATGAGTGATGATTTGGCCCGAGGGGCGGTTTTATAATGATATTTTGCTGAGTTTTGATTATGATTCATCTCATCTTCTACACTGATGTTTTGGGAATTTTACTGAGAAATGTTTTAAATTATACTTGTTCAAAGGATTTTTACGGAAATTGGTCTTTCAAACATATGTACTAAATGTATACTTTATTAAGACTCAGTGTTTTACTATTTGTGGATTGGTGTTTTGTGATGTGTGTTTCTTATCTTCAAACTTGATTTATTTTCATTACTACTGAGTTGGCGTACGCGGCTTCTCCATTTGTGGATTCGTTCATCGCCATCATTCGGGATTTCGAGGTAGCTGTCCAGCGTCCGCGACTTCTCCATTTCCCTTTCTTCATTTAGTATTTAGTATTTTGTTCTGAGACAGTGTATTATGACATTAGTAGTATTAGTCTTGTTGCTAGATGCTCGTGATAAGTTGACTCCAGTTCTAGGAAATTGTTTAGACTGTTAGATTATTTATGCTTCGTTCAAGACTTAGAGAAATTCTATGCTTACTACGGAATATTATTAATGATTTTTGAGAAATTGTATTAAAAGAAATGTGTATTTATGTGATAGTGGCTAGCCTAGTTCCACGATAGGCGCCATCATGACTTGTAGGATTTAGGGTCGTGACAAGTTGGTATAAGAGCATTAGGTTACATAGGATTCAACGATCATGAGCAGGTTCAATAGAGTTTTGCGGATTGGTACAGAGACGTTTGTACTTATCTTCGAGAGGCGGCAGAACCCTTAGAAACAATCTCACATTCTTGAATTCTTGTCGTGCGAATCTATTTTATTCATCCAAAAGAATAACTCTTTGAATTCCTTTTATGTATTCGAATGCGCACGCGAACGCTTTGTATCAGTTGTGCACCGACAGCTTGTGACTTCCATATAGGAGATTTGATTTTTAGCATGTTGATAATGGGCTCGTCTGGCGGACTTGAGGCTGGATTTTGTCTGTGGCTTGATTGCTGAGATTTTGTTTGTGTGAGCACATGTGGTTGGGGGACTTATATGCCTGTTTGTGCCCTTATTGATGGGACTTTGTGACTAGATGACTACATGGTGAGTGTGATCTGATGGTTAGGTGTGTTCAGGTTGTTTGATTGTGACAAAATGAATTAGCGGGAGATGTAGCAAGAACCATTGAGTATTTGACTTCTGTCTAGAGCTGGCATATTGCCTCGAGTTGTGAGTGTATTGGAGGACCTCTCATGTTGTTTAGATGTGGAGTGAAGCGGCTCCTTATGTTGTGTTATGAGTTCCTGGTGATGTCTTTTGGGCTGACCAATGCCCCAGCAACGTTCATGTATGTGATTAATGGGGTAATCCAGACGTATTTGCACTCAATTGTTATTGTATTTATTGAAGGCATCCTGGCGTATTCACGTAGACAGGGGCAACATACTCAGCATTTGATGATGGTATTATAAGGATCCAGGGAGGAGAAGCTCTAAGCAAAGTTCTCCAAGTGTAAATTTTGGCTCAGTTCAGTAGCATTCTTGGGATACGTGGTGTCCAGTTAAGGTATTCAGGTGGTCGAACGAGTGTGAGTAGAGCTTCCAGAAGCTCAAGATTCCCTTGACCACAACTCCGGTGTTAGTTCAGCCATCAGCTTCAGGTTCTTATACCGCGTATCTGGATGCCACGAGGATAGACATTGGTTGTGTTTTAATGCAGGAAGGTATAGTGATTGCGTGATAGCTATGATTTTCGAAAGTGTATGGAGAGATATCATTTTGGAGGCTAAGCAGGCAGGGGTATCTCCTGCGGGTTGTCCGGAGGTGTGTGATCCTTATGTTGATCTGTAGTAAGTTCTCTTCTACCAGTAAATGATATATATTGTAATTTGAGTTTAAATCGCTTGTGGGAGTTGGCATGACCATTACAATGGTGAATGCGAGATTTGCATATGAATTGAGGGTTAGATGGTTTGGGTCATATGAGCTTATGGAGGATTTAGTTGAATCTCAGCACAATATGGTGTCAAAGATAGCGTAGGGGCATCATGAGTTATTGTTTGTCTTGATCTTTGGCTTTGAGCCAAGTGGGGGAGCCCGTTAATGATAAGTTGATTGCATGATTATGTGTTATAGTGGTAGGGTCGAGGTATATTGGTGAACCGGATATGAACTGCAGAGGTGGAGTCTAGGAATGACTCGAGTAATGGAAAATTCTTCAATACAGGTTGTGATGTACTCTACGGGTAAAGGTACCTTATTGAATGATTGAGTTGAAATTGTAAAAAGTGTAGTGTGTGCAGTGTAGGAGTGTGCTTTTTGCTTGTGTGGATTACTTTCCTAGTATGTGGTTTGCAAGCTGGGTCAGGTCGTTCTGTTTACTTGGTCAGTGTGTAATTGAGTTTTGCGTAGAGTAGAAGACTCTCGAGAATGGTTCTGATGGAATCAAGGTTATATGTAGCGCTTGAGGATCTTCAAGGTGTGAATTGGGCTAGAACTCAGCTTTTCATGGAAGGTGTCAAGGCTTGTGGTGTATTTACATTATCATGGATTCTATCCATCAGTATCAGGAAAGTGAAGGTTATGACTTTAAATTCGCAGGAAGTCTCTTCAGGGTAAGTAGTTCTAATGTGGTGCTTTTGGGGATATTTGAGAGAGTATTCAGCAACTTATGAGCCAAAGACGGTCTATTATATGCTCGATTTTTGTGTGGTGAGTCTGGATTGAGAATTTCGGTATTATGGCAAGGAGAAGTATCAATTCGAAGCTAAGTCAGAAGGAACTTGGATAAATAGGAAAGCTTGGTAGTAGGTCGGATCGACATGATAAGGGATATGGTTAGTTCTTTGGGTGTTTATGAGGTAATGAGTTGTTACAGGTGTTCCTTAGCAATTCTCTTGGGATTTGGTGGCATGCGTAGCATGGTTGAGTGTCACGACCAGAAATCCCATCGTTGGGACCGTGATGGCGTCTAACGTGAACCCGCTAGACAAGCCAACGTTACCGGTTATTCTAACTTGTTTCCTTCTTTTACAATTTATAGGTGATATACAATATCGGTTTGAACAAAAATGCGGAACCAATGAAAGCTAACAACTTAATTAAATACTATTACAATTTCCACAATAAAATTCCCATAAGTCGGTGTCACAATTTCACGGACTGTGTATGAATACTACAAGTATAGGTCTGAACAAATAAAGTACTACTGTCTCAGAAATATGTAAAGACAGGGAAGAAATAAGATAGAAGGTAACTCCAAGGCCCGCGGACGTCTGCATGACTACCTCAGTGTCGCCTGATGGAACGAAGGGAGCTACCTAGATCAGTAACCGCTGGGTCTAGCACTGGGATCTGCACAACAAATATTGTGCAGGTGTAGTATCAGTACAACTGAC
>ML268748.1:0-13605 GCA_005239495.1 Nicotiana undulata
TATATATATATATATATATATATATATATATATATATATATATATATATATTTAAAACTTTATTTTGAATTTTCTTTAAATCCGAAAAACCCAACAAAACCGAACCAATCCAGACCGATATAATTGATTTGATTTGATTTTAATAAAAACCGAACCAACCCCGGTCCATGTACACTCCTACAGGCAAGATATATTGGTAATAATATATAACTCGAAATCGATATATTATTTATTAATAAATAGAACCATAATGGTGTAGCTGACGAATGTTAATTGGAGAAATTACACTAGGATCCCCATTCAAGAATTTTTTGGCAACTATAACATTAGCAGCTTCAGTAGGATGATAGGCATCCCAAAACACATATTTTCCTCTATCATCACACATCACAGAGCTTGTATTTGCATTTTTCCCTTTGTAGCAAACAAATGGCGGAAAATATCCGCCGCAACATGGCGCATCTCCATTCTCAAATCCTACGAATTTCACAAGACAAAACGTTGTTAAGGCAATCCGGTGCACAAAACATTTGGTTCAAGCAAGGGCCGCAACTTACCATGCTGTTTATAATTTAGTATAATGTCTCTGAAAACATCGTAGGAATTTGCATATAAGAAGATGGATTTAGGTCCCATGTCTTTGTTCAGACGATTTAACTCTGCCTTGAGTTTTTTATTGTAGCTCCTGATTAATGTGTTTACCTCCACAGAGCATTTACCATCTGATATTAGTTTAATGGCACGAATAAATGGAATGCAGCCAAGAGGTCCAACACCAACCACTACGAATTTTCGAGCCCCTAATCCATGCAGTCTCTTCTTGCAAGAAAAGAAAAAAAAAACGTTAATTAACATATACTCCCTCCGGTTCAAGATAAGTGATTTTTTGACTGTTTTTACACAGATTAAGAAATTCATCTTTTAACATTAATTAGCAATGAAATTGACCATATTAACCTTTACTATCTCTTCACATAAACACTCCTAACACATTCCAACACTATTTACTCCAAGGGCAATGTAGAAAAAATAATAATTAATTTATTCTTAAAATCTGAAAATACCACTTATTTTGGATCGAAGGGAGTATTAGCTAAAACAATTACTCCCTCTATTTCATTTTATATGATACTTTATTCCTTTTTGGTAGTACATGGAGCCAAAACGACACGCGGCAGATTCTTATTTGTTTTCTTTTTCACACAAAAAGATTTTATGATCACGTGCCTGAGTTTTTTCTCGAATTAAAATTTTTGTGTCTAATAGACACATTTTGGACCATGTCGGAGTGTCTAATAGAAATAAGCTCTAGTTAAGGTGCCAAAATAAAAATAACTGGCAACTTTAAGGGATCGCTTATGCATTTGGCCTTTAAAATTCTTTAACTTTAAATTTCTCTTTACCTTATAGCCACAAAATATCATGACATGTTTAGCATGTGCTGAAAGTACTTTTTTTTTAAACTGCGTGCTGAATCAAACGTCAGAAATTTTAAATGAAAAAGAAGAGCATGAACTAGTAATATTAGTACCTGAAGATTCATAGTCAAGTTAGAAATTAGGAAGTCTTGGAATGTGGTTGGAGAAACCTTTTCATAACTCAGAAAGGGGATTGATGGTTGGAAATAGTTAATAACATCGTTAGAGCCAATTGTTACAGAAAACATGGCTTTCATTAAAAATCTCTTTGCATTTTTCTCTCCCATTGAATTCACAATGTATCTTCTGCTTTCCTCAAAATTGTTGATCTGTTCTCTTAATGGCACTCTTCCTATCTGCAGCACATGCAACATGTGTCATAGAACCTCATTAAAAAGTTAGTATTATTGGAACTCTAGTAAAACCCATAGCCGTTACAGTCTCAGCCCCAGCCTCTACCTTTCGGGTGAGAGCACTCTGTGCGCACTGGGTAAACCCCTCAATGTGTTATAGCATGCAAACCACACAGGGGATGTTAACCGTACTAGACAAACCCTGTGCGACATGTTTTTTCAGACCCAGAAGGCATTGAGGGTGGATCGGTATAATAATACTAATAAATGTACTAGTTATAAATCACATAGGCGGATTCAGGATTTAGATTCTGTGAGTTCAACTTTAAGGTTTTTAGCATCGAACTCGTTGTATTTTTAAAGTTATGGGTTCAGACCTACCATTTGTTGTAATTTTACACATAATATTATGTTCCACGACGAAAGTAGTGGGTTTAGATGAACCCGGTAGCCATACTCTACATTCGCCCCTGATAAATCATATTTGGTATTTTATAATGTATAACTAATACATAGCAAACCACAATATTAGTAATATCATGATTTTTAATACATGGATAAGCATATATACAAGCTTATGCAATGCATGTTATTTTTAACACACCAAACCAAATAACGGATAATAAATAATTTTAATATTAACTAATCCCAATATAACTAATTCCAGCATTGCTAATTCCAATATTAATAATACATCTTATTTAATATTATTCTTTTACGTCCTACCAAACGATAGTATAAAAATTCCTTGCATCATGGCTATTTATAAGATAAATCTGAAAGATATAAAAGGGCAGATACTAACAAAAACAGTTCCGGTTGCATCCAAAATTCCTGAAGCACCTGAAGCATAATTAATTCCACTATGTGTGGCATTTGACTCCACATTTGGTGCTAAATATGGTGGAGGAAATGAGTTCGTTCCAAGAGCTTGACCTGTAAAAAAAGAAAATATATATACAGAAAATAAATAGAGTTTATGTCTACTCTACGAAATATGATCCTCAAACTTTATAATTAACAGGAGGATATAATTAACTACTTTACTGCCTATTGCGAAAGAATGTTTGTGACCTAGCTAGAAGGTACCTAACTTGCACAAAAATAAATAGAGTTTATGTCACATACGCTTGCAGTGGAAAGATCTTTTGCACTACTAATGATCAATGTCGGAGTCAGAATTTTCATTAAGGGGTGTAACAATATATTAAAAATACACATATCAGGAAATTAAAAGGAGTCAATACATAGTATATATACATATAATTATCTTTTTATCTACCTACACAGTGCATTTTTCCTGCGAAGGAATGTCATTTGACACTCCTTCCTGTAAGGTGGCTCCGCCACTACCAATGATTTTTAACATGTAATAGTAGGTTAATTAGTTAGCATTTTTATCAAATTATCAACAATAATAACAACAAACCCAGTGTAATCTCATAAATGAGGTATGGGGAATGTAGTATGCATTTTACCCCTATCTGGTGAAAGCACATAGGCTATTTCCGATAGACACTTGACTCAAGAAACGGGAAAAAAAAGGTAAGTAGTAAACAACAACAATAACAACAACTCAGTAAAATTCCATCAGTGGGTCTGGGGAGGGTAGAATGTACGCAGACCTTACCCCTACTCCAGAGGGGGTAAAGAGACTGTTTTCGGGAGATCCTCGACTCAAGTAAGTAGTAATAAGATAACTGAAGCAAACGAAATATATAACAATAGAATATAAAATTATCTTACAAGTGACATGATTTTGAAATATATTTTGAAAGTAAAACCGTTAGAGCATAAAAGTTGAAGCTCAAGTATTAAATAAATATGAGTCAAATGGCTAAGTTAGATTGGCAAAATTACCAACAATATCTGAAATGGTGCGACCATTGGTGAATCTTCCAGTAGGCTGGCCATGAGAAGGTTTAAAGTCTATGCCATATGGAGGAGAGTCTGCCTTTGAAAGCGTAAACAAGAAATTGTTATTCCCAGCATCGACCAAAGAATCTCCAAACACAAATGAAGTAGCAATACATGAACATATAGGAAATACATAAAACATTTGGAAAATGAATGTCAAAGTGAAGTAGGGGAAAGTTGCAAGATAATGAAGAATCTCCATTTGTCCAATGTTATTAGTACAAGAACCATATATACTTAGTTAAATATCATGAATTATTATGTACTTTGATGGGATATGAAATGGTAAAATGTCATGCACTTTGCATGAGCTGCTAAAATAATGGTAAAAATGGTACAACGTTTGAAATGGTCATTGTATAATCTTCTGAAATTGATACAACGTCATGTTTGGAGCTGTTTGGTATTTGATACCGTAGTTAAGATTGTGGTTCAAATTTTGTACATGTATGGAAAAGAAATATTCTTCAAATTTCTGAGGTAGCAACGTCATGATATCTTTTTCCTCCTAGAAGAACAGAAAGTTTAATTGGTGTTGTGACCAGGTTTAGTGATAACAAGGTGAATTATTTCCTCTGCATAATCCATATTCAAGCTAGCTAATTGAGTAGTCTTCTACAGTTATATGTAGAGGTGGCAAAAGGTCGGGTCGGCTCGGGTATGGAAGGGTCGAAAACGGATAAATTATCTAATCCTACCCATATTTTATATGGATAAAAAATGGATTAACCGGCGGATATATTCATATTATCCATGACTTCATAAATATGATCGCTTTTGGGAGAATTTCTAGTCTCTCAAACTTGATAAACCCCCAATATGAGACTTTACAAATTTTTAAAGTTAAACCTATTAGTTATTCATTTCCTAAGTGGATAATATGGTTCTTATCCATATTTGCCCCATTTTTAAAAAGTTCATTATCCAATCCATTTTTTAACGAATAATATGGGTGGATAATTGTTTTCTTTTGTCCATTTTGCCGCCACTAGTTATATGGTACATTTCATAATTAAAGAGAATATATTAACAAGCTAGAGGGTTACCTACGCATTCAGTTGAACTCAATAGTTTTAGCTCAAACCTTGTATATATAAAAATTGAATCGATATCTAGTTACTAACCAATCTTAGAAACTAAAATAAGTCAAATTCTGATCCTACCTCTAATTGTTACTTATAAAACCTTCAGATGAGGACGATTTAATTAATTGAATTGAGATGATAGATGATAAATAACTGATTGGTCTCCAAAACCATGGAGGAGGGTTAGTCCCATCAATGAAGTGGTAAAACAGTTCCGTTTAAGAGTTTAAGTTTCTTTAGCGCAAGTAATTTCATCATATTTAGGTGTTATAGTAGGTAATCATTTGTTGAGTCCCACATTGGTGGGATGAGGCTTTCGTGGTCTCATTATATGGTCTTAGGCAATCCTCACCTTGTGAGCTAGTTTTTGGGATTGAATTAGGTTCAAGATTTATTTGATATGATATTAGAGCCAGGCTCATCCCTATTTATTAGGGGTATCAATGGTTCGATTCGGCCGGTTATTTTATAAAATTTGTACCATACCAATTTTTGGTTATTCTATTATATATAACCAAATTAGAGTTTTCGAAACCGTCCCAATCATGTCGGTTTCTCTTCGGTATCGGTAAATTTTCGGTAATTTTTTAAAATGTCATGTAAAAGTCACTAGTAGACGTAGAATGTAATAACATACGTACTTTTATAGGACTTGGAAAAACTCTCTAGACATTTTAACAATTTAAAATTGTTTCACACTCCACATTTAGTTCATCAGTCTAGATTCCCCCTGCATCCTTCATCACTGGTATTTTCAATTCATAATTAGATTTTTCAAATTTCTTAGTTTTTTATTTTTAGTAGTATAATAATTATTTTTAGGCCTAAAATGTCAAATATTCACCATGTGTGCTTAAAATTGTGTGGCTAATGTCATGTGTGCTCATTGGGGACTAGGTAAATCATTTATCATGTTTAATTTGTCAATACCATGTCTAAATTGTGCAAATATTGGAAAAACATAAGTCAGTGCCGTTTGATTTTAAATTGGGAGCCGCACATGAAATTGTGCGGTCTGCATATTTTCAGTTAGGGCAACATGCTAAGCTCGCAATGTGCAGTCCGTAGAAAAAGATGTATGGCCGCAGAAAAATGTGTGCGACCGCACTTTGAAACTTCAGAGAACCAGTAGTCTGAGCCTGGTCTTGTGCGCCCGCACTCAAAATTGTGCGGTCCACAATTCATATGTGTGGCCACACTTTAAAATTGTGCGGTCCGCACAAGGAAGTATGGGTCCGCGCTCAATATTGTGCGGACCGCACTTTCTCATCTGTGCACTATTTTCCTGCAAATGTTAACAATGCTTCCGAACTTTAACTAACTTATGTGCTTTGTAGTACAGACGATGGTTCGATCAAGAGGCTGAGGTGATACATCTAAAGGGTGGGGTGAACCCTCCCGAGGCCGAGGCAAGGGTACTCAACTTCTAGGAGTGCAAAAGAAACTAATAGCCAAAATGCAAACCACAGGGAGAGGTAGGGCCACAGAGACCTCAGAATCAAGCTCTTACATCTCGTCTAGGGAAGCCTCCTAGGGCAATTCAGCGGACGATCAACCTGGAGCATAGTCCCAACCATCATAGTTCCCTAGGAGATGCTAACTACGAAACGAACCCTCCACCACAGCAAGTTCTTCTGAGGGTTCAGATGCCGACAATCAGGGTTCAGAGCCCTCATCTACACACACTCCCCCTGCACCAGATGCAGTGGATGATGATGATGATGTGCTTGATGATGGTAGAGGAGGTGACACCAGAGTAGGCGTCCTAGAGAGGTCAAAGAAGAAGGAGATATGGGAAGACAGGTTTGTGAGCCTAACAACCTTCACAAATTTTAGGGAATGGTGTCCCCAGAGATCGCTCACACTTGGGAGACAGTTCTTATTGAAGCATTTAGATAGATACAATCCAAATGTCCTTAAGGAGTTCAAGGAGTGCAAGGGGTGGATGTGGTTCACCCAGAGTGTGATGGATGCCAAGGAACATTGGGTACGAGAATTCTATGCCAATGTGGCACACATCAAGAAGGGTACCAAAGTGAGTAATTTGAAAGTCAGATTTGACCCAAGCACTCTGAACACGTACTTGGGATTCGAGAAGTTAGAGCCAGTCCAGTTCATGGAGAAGCTTTCTATGGGTGATGCAGCTCGCCCTTGGCTAGAAGAGATTTTGGCGGCTCTAGGACCACCACCACCGTGGATGACAGCGGGGTTTACCATTGCATGGGCCACCCTCAATTTTGAAGCAAAAGGGTGGCAAACTTTTGTATGCCCATATAGACCCGAGCCAGAATGAGAACAATCTTCCAATCCCCCGGGAAGTTTTGGTGGTATCTATCATGGCCGGGTACCCGTTCAATGTGGTTGTCAAAAAAGGTGAAAGCTCCTACCCATATCCCAACACCCTCACAGAATATTTCACGGATGCAAAGGTGGAGCCGAGGAGTTTCGATACAAAGGTGCGGGCCAAGAAGCCCTTCTCACGGTACTTTTTGCAAGGTTCGGGGAACCCAAAGTTCAAGGGTAAGGCAACTGCTACTGCTGGCTAGTCTTATGAGCCATAAGTGGTGGTTACAGATTCAGCTGTTGAGCCTTCTACAACTCCCTTTCTTTCTACAGCTGACATGCCTTTCATAGCAGTCGGTCCTTCCACCGAGACAGCTGACATGCCACCACCTTCATCTTCTAGACCATCAGCATCAATACTAGTGCCTGCCTCATCCATAAATCCACTCACTACGCTACGAGTCTCTCAGACATTGGTAAGTCTCAACAATTGGATGCAGACAACTACTTCAAAGTTGTCTGACATATCCAGTGTTGTTGCAGCACATTCTTCTACCCCAGAAGCACCACATGTTCCTCCATTACTAGAGGAAACATTGAAGAAGATCCTGGATAATCATAAGAACAATATGGATACGTTGGTGGCATATTGGGAAGAATTGAGGAGTTAGGCAAACAAGTGAAGATGATGAGGAAATCTCAGGCCTTGAAGAAATCAGTGGACAAATTGAGAAAATAAGTAACCAAGATTGTAGCAGCTGGTGATCTTCCATTTGACCTACTAATGGAGACAAATCCATCAGTACCAGCAGACCCAACAACACCATCAGTAGAGGCACCAGCTGGTCGGTCTGACGAGCAGACCTTGCTGCCCATACTGTTGAGGAGGTGCTTAGATGTTCACCAACCCTATTACTCCTCGAGTAGAGGATGATGAGATCAAGTTGGAGGAGCCTGAGGGTGGTGATGCTTCCATGCACACTGAGATCACATAGGGAGTTCACTTTACTCTATACCCTTCCTTATTTTGATTTTTGTTAAGCACTGAGGACAATGCTTATTCTTATTCAAGAGGGGGGGGGGGGTCTATTTTGGTTGATTTGATATGACATTGGCCTGTAATAACTATAATACTCTCTTTTTATCTTTATTTTCATTTTCATTATGTATATATTCCCCATTCTCGGTTTATATATTCATATTTCTTGCTTTCATTAGTTTATTTCATAGGTTCTTTATTTTGTTTTCTTAAGTAGTATAACATCTTATCTTCCTTTTTATTTTTAAGTGATTAATAACCCTTTGGTTTTCTTAATGCAATGGTTCTTTCCAAAGGTGGGTTTTGTGTGAATCGGGTAACTCTTCCCAACTATGGATGACGTGACAACTTTCTTAAGGGATAGAGTCCGTTTTGATGTTTAGGAAAAAAGAAAGTAGTAATAATGAATAAAAGGGTTAATCATGCTTCACTTCGTACCAACACACTTAACTACACGCTTATGGTTAAAAACAAGTTTTTAGAAAGAAATGACTCTGGTTAGTGACCTTGTGACTCTTGTGTTGACTTAGGCAATCATCGAGTGATTTAGTTGAACCATTAACGATTTTGAATATTGAATACGGTTGTTGTGGGCTCTCAACTCTATCCTCTTTAACAATCCATCTGTGTGAGAGGTGAGGGGATTTTTTCCAAGTCCATGTATCCGTGCAAATGGTCTAGAATTTTCCTGGAATGTGTTTCTAGGCGAAATTCTAAGTTTTGCTTGGCTCGAGAAGTTATTGTAGTCTCTCCTTGACCCGTTTTGAAACTTTATATGGCCACCAATGATGTTATCCCTAGTCAACACATTTGAGCCTTTTTCAATTTGATAACCATGTTACAATCCTTTACCTGTTTCATAGTGAGACTCTCTTTACACCCGAGCTTTCTGTAGCACTCATGAGAAACAAATGGAAAAAATAAGTTTGGGGGAGAGACAAGGAATTTGAAAGTGGTATCAAGGCACAAAAATAGAAAAGAAACAAAAAAAGGGAAGGCAAAGAAAAGAAAGAAAGAACAAAATAAAAACACAAAAAGAAATTGAATAAAGTGAAGAGTTGGTGGGATTCAAAGAATAGCAAAAGTGCAAAGCAGGGAGAAAACAAAGAAGGAGAAAGTGAATATCATGACCAAGAAAGAGTGATATTCTCTCCAGTTCCCCTAAGGAAAAAGAAAAGGACTCAAAGAGTCGTCAAAGCATGAGACAAAAAGAGAAAATGGAGTGCTTAAGGAAAGATGAACTCGTTCTATTCCAACATTTCCCACCTTAGTCCAACAGACTTCATTACATGCCGAAAAAGCCCTATGTGATTTCAAGGCGAGTAAGCTTACATTAGTGGTGATCTACATGAGGGGCAAGAATATGATACTTAGAGACGTACTTGTGACATTCTTTAGAGAGTGATGAGCGAGCAAAAAGGGGCAAAGTGCGGACCACAGAATTTTGTTTGCGACCGCAAAACATGAAGGAATTTTGATAGCGCTCCTTTGCAATGTGCGGACCGCACAATAATTGTGCGACCGCAAAAGATGAATATCAGAGAGTTGGAGTTCTGAGTCCATCAAGAAGTGCGGACCGCACTATTATTGTGTGGCCGCAGAACTCAAGAGTGCGACCGCACTAGAAAATGTGTGGTCCACAGATTCTGAAGAAGTGCGGCCGCACATTAACATTGTTCGGCCGAAGAAGTCCCTCCTGTCAAGATTTGCATCAAAGTGCGGATCACACACATAATTGTGCGGCCGCATACCTTCCGCAAGGGCAATTTGGTCTGAAACTTCCAGCTGTGTATAAATTGTTTTTTGTCAAAATTAGGTTACGTTTGAACTTCATAAAGTAGAGAGTCGTTTTTATCTACTGCTTTGGGAAATTTTATGATAGTTTGTCTATTTTACATTGGTTATTAATCTCTCTATAAATTAATATGAGTTTAATCTTCTTTTCTTCTTTAATTTCCGCATTTTCATCTATGAGTAGCTAAATTTCTAGCTAGGGCTATGACCCAACCCTAGTGTGAGTGCCTAATGTGTGTTTGATTTAGAGCTTGTTGGGTGTGTGATATTAAACCTAGTTCTTGCTTCAAGTGTGGAATTGATGGTTGCAAACAATGATTCAAGCCTATTTGACTTAGTCTCTACTTGAGAAAGAGAGATTGAGTCCAAGAAAACTTGGCTAACAAGAAATTTGGATGAACTCAAAAAATCAATAGCCCCAATTAAAGGGTTGAATCTAGAGATAGTAAAACCCGTCTTGTTTTGTGAATTACCCATTTGGATTTGAGAAAGACAAATTGAGCAAAACCACTCTAACTACCGAGAGATATCGAGTGGGTTATTGCGTGTTGATTGTTATATTACACATCGACCAACGCAACCCGCTCTAAAGTGGTATTTGGCTTAATGTATGCATATTTTGATGTATATTGCCTCACATTTATGTCTCATAGATTTGAGATGTATGATATATTAATTTGTGCTAATTTGTGGTATTTATATGTGTAGGAATCATTTAGATGCAACTTGGGACGAAAGTGCGCGAATTGGAGCAAAAATCGGATGAAAAGGCAAAAGCGCGAATTTGAGGGCCACAGGCAGCGTGGGGCGCTACCCTGGACGCCCAAACGTGAACATGTCCTATTTAGACCGCGACTTGGTTATTTTGACCCTAAGACGTCCCCAACTCATATAAAAGTCAACCTAACCCTGTTTTGACGGCGGGGGGGGGGGGGGGGGGGGGGGGGGGGGGGACATCTTTGAGAGGAAAACACAAGCACAGAGCCGCCATGGAGGCCAGAATTCATCAAGTTCCATCTTTCTTCCACCAAATTTAGTAATTTTTAAGTTTATTTGTATGATTTGTTGTTTGGATACCATGTCTATGTGGAGTTAAACTTCACGTTCTAGGGTTGTGGTTCTTTCATGACTATTATTATTCGGATATTGATTTTGATTTCTTAGTTTATAATATTGGTTTATTTATTCAATCCTGCGCTTAATTATTTGATTGTTTGATCACCAATTGAATACTATCTACGAATCTAGAGTTGAACTCGAAAGTGGGAATTCTAGATTACATAGAATTGAGTAGAGCAAGTTCTTGAATCCGGGCATCGGGGAATGGATTCGCGATTAGGATAGACATATACCTAATTTCCTTGCTTGGTTGATGTACATAAATTATAAATGCGTTCTTGTTGATTCTAACTTCATAGACATATAGGCGTTAGGTTAGCTTGAATAGGCAAGTAAGAACTCGATAGATTCTTTTGAGCAATATTAATCTTGTCAACCAATAAACTAGATAAATTAGTTAGTCAATTCAATTGAAGAATAAAAAATGAATGTTAGATAGGCCATGACCCTTGATCGTTTTCATTATATTGATATCATAAAAATCATCTTTTCCCTTGTTCAGAGTTCACCATTTATTTTCCTTTATTTTGATTAGCTTAGAACCAAATATTTCTAGGTTTAATTCTTGTTTAGATAATTAGATAGTCTAATTTAGTTAATAGCTAATCACAAGTCCTCTTGGGTTCGACATCCGACTTTTAGTCACTTTATTACTTGATGACCACATATACTTGCGTGTGCGGTTAGCCGCAACAAGTTTTTGGCGCCGTTGCCGGGACTTAGAAATTAGCTATTTTTCTAAATTAGATATTTTTTTTATCTATTAACGTTTTTCTTATTTAGTTAGTATTTATTTTTATTTATTTTAACATGGCATCTTGGAATGAAAAGTATTCGAATGATGGTTATTCTTATTTTGATGATCCTTGTCGATATTGTGGAGGACCCCACCGGTGGAAAAATTGTAAGAATGTTCTCGGGAGCAAGTTGTGCGCACAATCTCAATTCTTTGAGTGAAATATTTGTATTATGTGTGGTGGTCAAGATGGACACTGGGATGATTGTCCTAATTCTTTTCATCCTTCTCTAAGCCCTTATTATGATCTTTCTAATGATGTTTGTGAGTTTGATAGGAGCAATGAAGTGCATGATATAGAACCTGATGCATATAATAAGGATATTTTGAGGCAGGTAGCAGAGCAACAGATGAACTCCAAAAGCAATGAAAAGAATGAGGGCAACAATCACAATAATGAAAGCCAAAATGGAAGAATTAAATGAATAGAGCGAGTACCAGCAAGAGGAATGTTTTGAAAAAGAGGAGATTTTGAGTCAAACTTGGCTAGTAGAACAAGCTGAAAGATTGGAAATATATGAGTCCCAACGTGAGGAAATTACAGATGGGATAAAAGACTTAATAGAAGGAATAGCTGAACTGGGACAAGAGATTGAAATATTTGGCACTAATATTCACGACTTAGAGTCTTAATGCAAATGTTAATGCATCTAATGCTCAACAAAATAGTAATGAGTTGTGTGAAGTTGAAGATGAGCTTATACGCCAAATTGAGGAGCTAAAAGTGGAGAGCCAATCATTTGAGCATATTTCTATTGATGATACCTATGTTGAGAAAAGTACACTAGAGCCATGCGAGGTAGCAGATAATGTTATATTTGAAGACTCTAGTGTGTACACATATGGGGATGTAAAGAGTAATACAATTCTAGAGTTAGGGCGTATTGGTCCTCCTTCCATACATTTTTCAATATTGTGTTTGGATGATAACATGGAAATCGAGTCATCTGAACCTTTGGAGGAGCCAATGGATGAGGAACGAGGTGTTTACACTCTTGATTTGTCGTGCTAGAGAGACAAAATTACATACCTCATTCGAAGGCCAAGTAGTGTAAAATGCGATATTGGTTACTTGGCCCAATTACATTTGTCTCACCGCCTAGGGAGCATAACAGAAAGTATGAATGCCATGTTAGAGGTACAATTCATAAGTTCGAGATGGAGGCAGAAAGTAGTTTAAGTCGTGCCGTGACGTTAAATCAAGAGCTTGTTGGGAGGCAACCAAGATTTATTGCTTTGTTTATTTTTTATTTTATTTTACTTTTATTATTGTTTAGTATTTATTTTTGTTTGTAGGATTATGAGCATAGGAAGCAAAGCCATTGGAATAGTGCAAAAGCGAGCTAGACAGTGAGGACTAAATGTGGGGTGCCCGCAAAAAGGATCATACATGGGAGAAGTCTGAGTACCTCGTGAGTCGCTATTGCTTCGGCCTTTGGCCTACCAGGGAGTCTCTTTTACTCTCTTATTATTCATAGTGTGCATTGAGGACATTGCAAAATTTGAAGTATGGGGTGAGGAGATTTTTTTGGATGATTTTTCGTGCTATCCTAGGTTAGTTGTAGTATTCTTTCTTAGTGTAGTATATTTTACGTAAAGAAAAAAATAATATTTTGAAAAAAAAACGAAAATTGGAAGAAAAAAAGAGAGAGTAGAAATTTGGACTTTTCCCGACAATGGATTTTGTGGACAAATTTCTTGAGGAATTAAAGTCTAAAAAAAAAAATAATTGAAAAACACAAAAGTAAATCCTTTAGTTTTCTTTAGGTAGTAATAACCCCCCCCCCTCCCCCCCTCACCC
>ML268748.1:13892-70535 GCA_005239495.1 Nicotiana undulata
CCCCCACATGGTTTTTCTTTGTGCCTCCGCTCTTTTTCATGGAGGAATTTAAGGAATTTAAGGAATAAAAGGAGGAAGAATGATGAACCTAGGCGCCCTTGACTTGTATGATAGTAGCATATTTGTGATTTGGCATTTGTGGTATCTTCTCTATGATTTGAAATTATTGTTGATGTCTTGCTTAGTTGGATAGCATGTTCTGTGACGCCTATGTCTCATTTACTTGACTTATGTTCACTTTGTGCTTAATGCTTAATATCTAATGGCTCCGTGAATACTTGCATTGTTTGAGTGTCGGAATGGATCGTCCTTAGTGAGTCATGTGCCATGTGTGGTGAGATTTTTTGTGTAGTCCATGTCATTGTACTTGTGTCTAGAACTTGCCCAGCATATGAGTTGAAGCGCATTTGAGGTGATGCTCGGTTTGAAAAATATATGATTTTAGGCTTTCTTTGATCTTTTTGAGCTTATGATTATCATAAATAAAATTTATCCCTAGTTAACCATTTTGAGCCTATAGACTTTTATTTTGCACCCACATGACAAGCCTATATCCTTTTTGTTCTTAATTGATATTGTTTTGATCCTTTTACCTCCTAAAGCACTTTAATTATGAAATAAGCGCTAAAAGGAGTATGAAAGGACTAAGTGTGGGGTCGCTTTTGAGTGGAACCAATGAAAGGAAGAAATGTACACTTATTTTGTAAAAGAATACACCACTAGCAAAAATTACAAAAGAGAAAAAAATAGTTGAAAAAAGGAGAAAAGTAAAAATATGTAGATGAATAAATTGATATTTTGTTCTTGCTAGTGGAGTTTAAATGACGATAGTGCTTAAAGAAAGAGGGAATATTTTTTGGGGTAATATTGTTTGTGAAATTGTAGTTGGATTGAAGAATTTCTAAGTATATCCTACCCGTCCCTTAGCTCACATTACAACCATGAAAAGTCCTAATTGATTTTAGACTGAGCAAGCTTACATTAGTAGAGATTTACATTAAGGGCAATCATACGGTACCAATTACATGCATGTGACTTCTTTGTGAGAGTGAGCAATTTTCTTTGATATATGTGAGTCATTAAAATATATTTAATCATGAGATTCGAATATGTGGATTGAACTTGCTCTTTTGTTCTTAATTTGAGGGCACATTGTTTCACGAAGGGTAACGTTATTAGACTTCTCTACGACGTTGGGTGTTCAAGCCATGAGTGCATTGTGACATTGAGTCGGTTTTTGAGGTTAGGATTGTTATGAGCATGATGTCTTTGTTTGAATATTTTTAAAGAATGACATAATTAAAGGAAAGTGTATGTGATTGCATTTGCTAGAGTTTAATTGTTGCTATCAACCTTGGTCATTGTTGTAGAGTACTCAAAGATAGAGTTATTTGTTGGTTGACTCGAGGACGATACCGTTTAAGTGTGGTGTGTTGATGTTTGGATTAATGTATGCATATTTTGATGTATATTGCCTCACATTTTGCTCATGTCTCGTAGATTTGAGATGTATAATATAGTAATTTGTGCTAATTGGTGATATTTCTATGCGTAGGAATTATTTGGATGCAATTTGGGATGAAAGTGCACGAATGGGAGAAAAAATCGGCCGAAAAGGAAAATGTAGAAATTTGAGGGCCACGGGCAGCGTGGGGCGCTACCCGTGGTGCTCAAAACAGAATGTTGAAAAGTTGAGGGTCGGGACCAGCGCCCCACGCTGCCCTGAACGCTCAAAACATGAACATGTCATATTTCAATCCCAAGATGTCCCCAACTCATATAAAAGCCAACCTAAACCTATTTGGGGGAGGGGGGGGGTGTTGATACCCAATATTTCCCATATATATTTTTAAAATACATATATATAGTGCATGAGCATCAACTAGTATTTTCCATAAATTTCTATAATTTTAAAGGGGTTTTAATCAATTTATTCCGGCATTTTATTATCTAAATAATTACTAATTGCATAACAAATAAATTTATAATAATGTATTACTTAATTTTCATCATTTATATTTATATTCATATTGAGCTTTAAACATTGTATGTATAATTATATTTGCATCTTTAGGCTATAATTGCAATAATTTTGTAACAATAACACATATATGCATAATTACATTATTTACACAGAAAATACCTTTTCATATTTTTATAATATTAAATAATTATTTTAAATAATTTTCGTATACAAATGGCATTTTATCATTTATTAATCATTTTTAATTTTTTTTTAATTAAATTAACTGGGTATTTAAAATCTTGCCCCTTTTGCCTAATTAATTTCGGACCTACCCAGCCCAATACACTAACCAACCCAATTACCCAATACCCATTCCACTAGCCCGACCTAACCTAGACCCATATCCGTCGAATTAACCCGCCCGTCTAAACTCTAATCTTGGTCGTTGATCTCAGAAGATCAACGACCCTAAATCACTTACCCCTTTTAATAATACCAAAAATCCTTAAAACCTAAAACATTTCCCCCACCCGCCATCCTCTAATCCTCTCATCTCCTCACCCCTCCCCTCTCAAACCCTAATCCGCCGTCATCATTTCCCCTTCAATTCCGGCCAGAAATGGAATCATTTCTTGATTCTTTGCCTAATTTGGCCTTACACTTTTATCTACTACCCGTCTTTGATGTTACTTGATTTATTTGCCTCAAATGGAAAGTGTATCTCAAGAGACTTGGACCAGATCTGGTCCAGAATCTCTCATATTTTAGCATTTCCGTCTGTGTTCATCTCAAACTGAGTACGAATATTTTTCGTATCTTTCAATTAGGGTTTCGGATCTCTGGTTCAAACCAGATTTGGTTCAAGTCCTGTTTATTTTTTATGTTACTCTTCGTCTATATTTGCTCTATTACTCTTGAATCTGGCTATTTTTGGTTGAATCTGTTACTTACCCTAAATTTAGGGTTCAGATCTTTCCAGATCTGAAACGATTTCTATTTTTGTTTTAGTATTTTTCCTTTAATGTTCAGTACCTCTATCTCTAGGTTTATAGTTTCTTCACTATTTCTTACTGATCCTATTTACCCTAAAATTAGGGTTTTTGATTTTAACAGATTTACGCCGAAAATGTTTTTCCTTATTTATTTCTAATTGATTTTACTTACCCTAATTTCTGCCTATTTTTACTTATATTAAAATTTAGGGTTTTTCGATATGTAAATAATGTTTATATTTATCTGTCTGTGTGATTCTTGCCGTTAATTATTGACTAATTTTATTTGCCCCAAAATTAAGACTTTGAAATCTCTACTAACATTTCAGTCTTTCCTTTTTGTGTAGTACTGGTGCTTCCTTATTTGGTTCGATTTACATGTTCTCATTACTCTTTACCTTATTTGATCTGGTACTTGACTACTGATTGATTCCATATAATGTCTTCCCTAAATTAAGTGGTACTAACCTGATTTTATGCTATTATGTCCTGTTAATTGATTGAAGTCGACTCTAATTGATTTTAAAGTTATTCTCATGCCTTAATTGTGTAGGATTGATTCATTACCTTATTTGTCTACCTCATTGAGTACTAGTTAAACCCCTTCGTCATTCCCTTTAGGACAGACTCGAATCCTGCTATTCTCACAAAAACTTAAGCTCTCTTTGTGCTCTCTTGTTCTAATTATTGTACTAAGTGGTTATTGTTTGGCTGGCTGAAAGCCAAGGCCAAATTACTCTGGAATTTAACTGCTATTGCACCTTTACTTTCTTTCTTCTCAACTGGTATGCCCTAACCTTTGCAATTTCATTCTCTATGTTTTGTTTGACTAGCCTGTTTCAATTCCTAACATGATTCTGTCCTTTATATGATAATTTGATAATATTGTTAACTTAAGACTAAGTTATTTAGAATAATAGGAATCCTCTCATAAGTTAGTTTAAGGTTTAATCTGTTTCATGCATTGTTTGTCAGTTTTACACTTGTTCTGAACTTTGCAAGACACTATAAGCATGAAATCAAATATGTTTGTTGTTTAACTCATATCATGTCTGTTTAATTCAAATGTTTCTGCCTAATTGCTTCTGTGTTTAAGCCATGACTGTTTTAAATACTAGCATGAGTATTTTGCTTAATTAGATGTCAACTTATTTGAACTATGTACTAAATATGAACCTTGTTTCCTTCTTGGTACAATTCTGCCTGCAACTCTGTGTTCTGAACTTTCTTTCTTTTGAAATGGAGCTATTTTGAAATCAGCCTCTTTTCCTTTATGCACTGGTTTTAAAAAAACCCCACTCTTAGTCATTTAGGTTCTCAACCACCCTAGTGTGAGCACTGCCTAGGTTCCTTGAGACTCCTTCGAACTCTTACACATTGGGGTTGGTTTTCCAATCTTGTATGAATTACCTTCTGAATGTGGTTCTGGTGTGAGCATTGCCCTGGGTCCCTGAGGCCCTTGAGAACTTTGACACACTGGAAGCCTGGTTTTAATATGACGTGGATGAATTATTGCTATGCTCTAAAGCTATTATGTTGGAAGGCCTGATTCCCAGGTTTAGTTGGGCCTTTGAAGGTTCCCTATAGTGTAATTGTTACCATTATGTAATTCATTCGATATTCTGGACTGTAATAATCTTTGTAATAACATATTTGGGGTTAATTAGTAAAAGCTGGGGTTTTTTCTTATATCTTTTGTTAAAACTGGGTAGAAATCCTGCCTATAGGATTTAATTATGCTAATTGAATACTGTATTGTGTTTAGAGATCCTGCCTGTAGGACTTTCATGATTATTTGGATTCTGTATTTACGCTAGCATATTAGAGAACCGGCTTATAGGATCTTCGTATAATTATGTGCATTAGAAATCATGTTTATAGGGTCTATCATGTTTTCAACAAATGTGCATTAGCAATCATGCCTATAGGACCTTGTTTGTTTGAGATAATTATCCTTCCTAACAATCTGTTTAATTTATGCGCGTATACGGTTAATAGATATCATGACTATAGGACCAAAAAGATCAGTTTCAACTTAGAAATCATGCCTATAGGGTTTAAGCTAATATATATCATGCCTATAGGACCAAAAATCAGTTTCAACTTAGAAATCATGCCTATAGGTTTAAAGCTAACACATATCATGCCTATAGGACCAAAAATCAGTTTCAACCTAGAAATCATGCTTATAGGGTTTAAAGCTAATAAAGACCATTCCTATAGGGTTGAAATCAGTTTAAAACATAGAAATCCTGCCTATATGGTTTAAATCAATTCAACAAGCATGCCTATAGGATTTAAAAAGGAATAAAAACTTGTCTTTATGAGTTAAAATCAGCGCTACGCTTAGAAACCATTTTTATAGGTCTGTAATTAATAAGCTCGTAGAAATCATTCCTATAGGATCCTGTTGGTCGATTCTGAATTCAATCACTATCGTCAATCACTCAGGCAACGTATACGTAGGACTTAATAATGATTCTGGGACAAAAATTGTGACGTATTACTGCATGAACTGCCCAGATTCATACTGAATAAAATCAGTAGGCAAACAAATAGGTCTTAATGCCTGCCTTAATAAAACTGTCTCTGCACTCTGTTTCTCACATAGATATCCTGCCTATAGGATTCCAAAGTTAATAAAGTTGCGGATTCAATTACGTGCTTTTGTTTTCTATGTGTGGAGGTCAATGTGGGACCATACTTGTTCTTTATCTGAAAGTCCTATTTGTTTTGCTTTTCGCCTAGATTTCACTTTTTTAATCCGTTAGGTGGCGATTCTTCCAATTCCTTACCCATCCCAAAAAGAGGAGTTGTCCAAAAATTTTGAAACCAGATTTCGTGAGGAAAAGGGGGCTCGACAGCATGGCGACTCTGCTGGGGATATTTCCTAGCTCTTACCATAACGAACCTGATTTTTGTGAATTAGTCTTTAAGCATGCCTTTGTTATTCCGTTAATAATTGCATACCCCTTTCCCTTTCCCACTTTATGTGAATTTATTTGCCTATCTTTAGCCACTTATGATTTCTCTTTCGTGTTTATTACCCTTTACTATGGAAACTTACTTGTCTCCTTGTTTTTCTTTCTTAAACACCTTTTCAATTATTAAATACCGCATTTATCATTTTTTTATCGTGCAAATACGTGACAACGTTGTTGCATAAACCATGTTCAACATCATATTCCACTCATGCGTAATTAATACCATAACAACGCTTAATGAGTGTGTGCACTCTTCCTATATCACCCTATTTGAATTCGGAAAGGCTTATTTGCGGTAAAACTAGTCGATCAGCGGTGCAGTCGACGGTTCCGTGCCTTTTTCCCTCAAGTTGTCCGCTTGAAGGTACCGGTCTAGACCTCTATAGAAACCTTACTCTGATTAACTGTACATACATCATGGTCAAACCTAGCCAGGGTTAATATGTTGTCCACATAATAACCCTTTAAGGAAAGCCTTGTCCAAAGTCCACTGGGGTTTCCACAATTCCAACGGACGCAACCACAATTTATGCATTAATTTGGAGAAATAAGTGCCAATATGCTAATCGTTAATGTATAAATAGTTGATCTGGAGGGGGAAGGGTCTAACCTTATTTATTTTGCAGACAATGAGGCACGAAGTCCCCAGGTTCGGCATGGTCCGTAACATATCACCATTGTTGCTAGATTGGTGGGAAGATCTTCCGTCAAGCGACAAAAAGCACGTGAAAAAGGTTTTGGGAAATTTACCTTCTTTATTGGATATCCAACCGAACAACATGTTGATCGAAGCTGCCACTACGTTCTGGGACAGAGAAAGGGTCGTGTTCTGTTTTGGCAACATAGAAATGACTCCTCTTTCGGAGGAAATAAGGGGATTCACTGGACTACCTTGGGACAATCCCGGTTTATTGGTACCGGAAAATTGCATTCCCAAAGGGTTTCTGAAAATGATGGGTTTAAGAAAGAACGAAGACTTGGTGTGTCTGAAGAAGTCTTACATACCCTTCGGCTTCCTTTATGAACGTTACGGTCATAGAAAATCCTATCGTATCTTTCATGATGAATTCTCTATCACTTCCTTGGGTTGGATTCACCGCAGGGTTTTCGTGTTCATCGTCTGCTTCTTGGGTATGATAGTGTTCCCAAGCAAAATGGACAGAATTCACACCAGATTGGACATGGTAACCAAAGACTTAATGGAGGGAATCAAGGGGCAAACATATATTATTTTCCCGATGATTATAGAAGACATATATCGGGCCTTGGATCGCTGCCAGTAGGGGTTCTAACACTTCGAGGATTGTAATCTGCTACTACAGTTTTGGTTGCTAGAACACCTCCAGAGAGGTCAATACCGCCAAGAGTTTCCACGAAGACCATGGAATGATCACATAGCTTTTCATCACCCTAAGAGAATGACCTTTATCCCAGACAGGTCATAGATGAAGTTGCTGAAGCTTAAGTGAAATATAATAGATTGCGCAAAAGAGTTCACGAGTCCGAGACCGAGCATCTGGAGCAACACAACACTAATATGGAAGTGATCAATGAATGGAGGGAAATGACTATTAAGTCGAATGAGAGGCCGAAATATCTGGAGCAGGGTCTGATGGAGCTGGAAGAGAAAATAAAGAAAAGAGTCTTAGACTGCCAGAATACTGAGGGTAACGAAGGAGGACATCTAGCTAGGGGTGTTCAAAACCGAACCGAAACCGAAGCTTAATGACTTATTGGTATCGGGTTAACGGTCTAACGGATAGGGAACAAATTAAAATTTTTTATTAGCGCCTTATCGATTTGGGGGCAGATTATTTAATTTTCTTAACGGATAATCGGTTAACCCGTGCAAATGCACAGGCTCAACATATGAAGTGTTCAGCTTCCTTTTGAGTTTCACGTATCAATAGACTGCTCCATATAAAAATAAAAATAGATGACCATAAACATTTACATCAAGTGCATAATAGAATATTATGAAAAATTTCTTTTTTAGATAATATCTGCAAAAGAGAACCTAAGAACACTGTACAACCTTAAGCTATTCAGTTTGTGTCTTCAAGCGCAGTTCAATTAATCATTATTTGTGCAGCTTAACACTAAACCTTTGCTATTTCAATGAAACTGGAAAAGTTTATATTACTCCTCTATTGTGCTTGTAACATTTTCCAACATTATGTAACAAGGTTCACATAATCCATATTTTACAATGTCCTGAAATAAAAAAAAAAACTAAGATAAAGCCTCTGCACAAGTATGTCAGAGCATGGATAGACATAAACCATGGATCCTTCACATGGACAGAAAATAAAATCATGGATCCTTCACATTAGTAAAATTAATTTGTTGTATGGGATGAATAAGCTTAGAAGAATTTTATAATTGTTTTTGCATCCCTAAAAAGCTTCTTTTCTTCCCTTCCCAGTTATTAACCATACATCCTTCCCTCTGATTTTTAAAAAAATATGGCATTTGTGACGCTGTGAGAGCTCCAATACTTGAGTATGAGTGCTCTTATCTGCTCTTGCTTATGTTGACAAGGAAAAGGTATATCAACTCTGTTAGGTGCTTCCTGGGGTCATTCCCAAAATTACAGGGAATGTTTTGCATCTGCAAGCATGAAATGAACCCCTCAATCACCATATTCATTGAGTACCAAATTAGTCCCCAAGTTCGTAGTGAGACTTTTCCAATCCTAAAAAAAAGTGTGAAATCTTCTGCTTCTTAAAATCATGTATAAAAGTTTCAGTTTCAAATTCAGAATTTCTATTCTATTTAAAATAAAGATTGAATTAGGCCGATAATAGCTAAACTGATACCTATCCGTCCGATATGTTATCAGGTGGCTAGCGGATTAATACATTTAAAAGCCTATAACCGATAAGCCAAACCGTTAAGAGTAAATAACCGCCCAATCAGCCCGATAAGAAGCCCTACATGTAGCAAAAGTATACCTGCTGCTTGGCATGCTCGACCTGGGGAAACTAATCGATGGAGCCAAAAGAATCAAGCCTGGAGAAGGTCCCTCTGGGACCAAGTAGATTAGGTTTATTTGTTCTTGCTTTTCGAATGTAATAAGGTCAAGTGCCATTAGTGACTTATCTTATTTAGTGTCGTTTCAGATTTGTTTTATTTTTAAATTAATGAAATGAGGCAATTATTGGCATTAAAATTCTCCAAATCTACTTGTTGCTAGGCCTACCTCGGGAACAACGAGGCTCAAAAATTAGGATGCGAATTTACATTCCCGCAATATGTGTTTAGATACTACAAACATTTTTCTGGAATTCTCGCTGACTTGTTTACCTTTTTCTTTTTTTTTTTCTTTTTTGATTACTCCTATTCCTCAAGGTTGGTTTATGCATACTGGCATCATCAGCTTACCATACCATATCCATAGGCCCTCCACCTCCTTCTCCTCCAAGTGTACCGAAAGGCAAGGGGAAAGCTAAGATGGAAGATATGAGCGGCGTTAGAAAAGACAACGCCACACATGCTGAAAATGTGGAGACTTCCGATGGTTGGAGTGCTCCGGCTCCAAATGATTTGATTTTGCGGCTTGAGCAGAAAATACTTGAACTACAAGGTGAGATCGAGTAGGTCCGTAACTTGGCAAACCTCTCCCTCACACTAAATATCCCAGATATCAACCATCCAAATGCCCAAAACCCAGTACCTCCTCAGAACACACCTAACCAACGCCCACAGAATCCTCCTGCACCCCACCAATATACAACCCCTCCTCAAAATCCTTTACACGTACCTACACCTCTTCAACATCAACATCTCCCTACTCAATATCCGCAAACCACTTATCATACTCCTCAGAATACCCCACAACCTATCCCTGATCCTCAAAATTCAACCAATGATCACCACTATACCCAAAATCCCGGCATTCACCAAAACAACCCCATATACGTGGAAACCTTACCTCACTCCATTCAACCAATCTCATATACACTGAAATCCGCTGAAAAGGAACTTCTCATTAAGAACATGATAGAGGAGCCCAAGAAACTAACAAGCCGAGTTCAAGGCGTTGAAGGAGGCAAAGGAATCAAAGGTTTGAATTATAAGGATTTGTGCATATAGCCAGATGTGGAACTACCGGGGGGTTACAAACCTCCTAAGTTCGAAATGTCTGATGGAATGGGTGACCTAAAGTTTCATTTGAAAACTTACTGTGACAATCTCGTAGGGGTTGGAAAAGACGAAAGGATTCGTATGAAGCTGTTCATGAGAAGCCTTACTGGAGATGCCCTATCTTGGTACATAAGCCAGAATCCCACGAAATGGGCTAATTGGGTGAGCATGGCGTCGAACTTCATGGATAGGTTCAAATTCAACACGGAAAATGCACCAGATGTTTTTTATATCCAGAATCTCAAGAAAAAGCCAATTGAGACTTTCCGCGAGTATGTTACTCGGTGGAGGTCCGAAGTAGCGAAGGTGAGGCCCGCATTAGATGAGGAGGAAATGAACAAGTTCTTTGTCAGGGCACATGATCCACAATAGTATGAAAGGTTAATGGTCATTGAGAATCACAAGTTCTCCGATATCATCAAGCTCGGAGAAAGGATCGAGGAAGGTATCAAAAGTGGAATGGTGACAAATTTTGAGGCACTGCAAGCCACGAACAAAGCACTTCAATCGGGTGGCATATCGAAGAAGAAAGAAGCGGGGACATTAATGGTTGCCCAAGGTCCAAAATCTCCATTTGTATACCAAACGCCTCCACCCACATATCAACCTTCACCTCCTAGATATCCTCAACCTGCTACCGCCTACCACATCTACAATACCCCACCATCCTATTATCATTCACCTCCAGCTCGTACAAACTATCAAAAACCCAGGCCTAATTTTGATCGTAGACCACCCATACAATACACCCATATTTCTGAACCCATCGACCAATTGTTTGAAATATTAAAAGTTATTGGATATGTCAACCCTATTCCCGTTGTGGCTATGAAAAACTCATCTCAATGGGTAAATCCAAAAGACCTGTGCGTACCATTCTAGTATGAAGGGACATACTATTGATGAATGTCGCACCTTGAAAGACAAGATCCAAACACTGGTTGATACCAAGGTCATACATGAAAAGGAAACTGCACCCAATGTCCGCAACAACCCCCTCCCAGATCATAGGGGGCGAAGGAGACAATGTAATAGAAACTAATGAAGAGTGGGATCCCGAGTGATTAATCATGCTTATTAGGGAAGGTGATGATCCTAAGAAACCTGCAGTCACGCTCAATCCCATTGTGGTACAAGTACAACCGCCAGTCGAAGTCGAGGTAGCTGCATCGGCTCCCTTTGAGGTAGAAGTGACACCAGCTGCAGCTATACCCACACCGTTTGAAGTAGAACTGGCCACACCTTTCACTGTAACAGTGGCACCCACACCACCCTTCAGTTCCAATGATGTACCTTGCGATTATGTTGCTGAGGCTAGAAGAAAAGGAAAGGCAAAGATGGAAGAGTCCGGTGCTACACAAGGAATGACCAGAACAAGAAGGATTTACACACTTGAAAATTTGGGAGAGACCAGTAAGCAAGCTTCCAACAAACAACCCGTCATTGAAACAGGTCCAGATGACCTCTGGAGGAAAGTGCAAGCAAGGGAGTACTCCGTTGTCGATCATCTGAACAAGACTCCCGCCCAGATATCCATCCTATCATTGCTGCAAAATTTCGAGGCGAACATAAATGCTCTGATGAAGGTATTGAATAAAGCATATGTGCCCAAAAACATTACTAGCGGAGAAATGGCCAACATGGTGGGACAAGTGCTGGAAAGCCATAAGATTACCTTCCATGAAGACGAGTTTCCACATGAAGGATTGAGCCATAACAGGGCACCTGCACATCACAGTGCAATGTTAAGATAAGTGCATCGCCCGAGTCCAGATAGACGAAGGGTCCAGCCTCAACATTTGCCCGCAGATGACTCTGAAGAGGTTGCGCAAAGGCCTACATGATATACGAGCATGGACTATGACTATGAAAGCGTTCGATGGGTCTCAAAGGGCCACCATTGGAGAAACTAATTTGTACTTGCAGATGGGTCCTACCTGGTTCGATGTTGAGTTTCATGTGCTAGACATATCCACCTCGTACAATCTGCTGTTGGGACGGCCTTGGATACATTCCGCTGGGGTTGTCGCGTCTACCTTGCACCAGGCTGTACAATTTGAGTGGAACCATCAAGAAGTAATCATCCATGAAGATGGAAGCAACCCCATTTACACCAGGCAGACTGTTCCGAAGAAACCTATCATCGCATCGAGTGTGTTAACGCAATCGAGAAGGATAAGTGGTGGAGTAGTAAGATAGAAAGAATGCTAGCATGGAGAGGGTACGAACCTGGTAAGGGGCTCGGTAAAAATCTTCAAGGTATCTCCAAGCCAATACAGTTGAAACATCATGGCACAACTTTGGGGCTTGGGTATCCGTATACCTGGCAGGAATATGATGATTGGTTGCCACCATGGCGTGGTTCATACTACCCTCTTGAGCAAACCGTTCCACATCTGAATCAGACCTTCCATCAGTCCGATATCATATGAGTATCAGAGGAAGAAGACGCCTTGGCAGCATTGAGGAATTTGTTCTTGGAAAATGATGATATGGACTACTGTGTGATAGTCGAGGAGGAGGAGGAAGAGGGCCTTACTATCCAGACAGTGGAGAAGGGAGAATTCCTCAAGAACTGGACCGTTAAACCATCATGGGCCCAATGAGTACCAAGGTAGCAAGGCTGATAGCATGGTTTACTTTTGAAAATGATTTCCTTTTTTTGCATTTTTGTTTTAAATAATATTTTTAGTGTTCCGCTTCGAAAAACATTATTTGAGTTATTGAAATCATTTTGTTAACACTTTAAATGGTTTGATGTTTTATTATTACTATTTTTCTTTCATATCTTTATCCCTACAGCATTACTATTTCTTTATCTTGATGAACCAACGACTGTGACATGTAATGAGACAACGCAACAAAGGGACATTGATTTGAAAGAAATAGAAGAAGAGGATGTAATACCTAAGGAGATTGTCAGAGAAGTGGAGAATTTTGAGAACAATCCCAAGTCCAACCTGGACGAGACTGAGATAGTCAACTTGGGAGATTCTGAAACCACCAAGGAAACCCACATAAGCATCCATTTTTCACCGTCAGAGAATGAAAAATGCATTCAGTTCCTAAATGAATATGAGGATATCTTTGCATGGTCATACGACGATATGACGGGGTTGAGCACATCCATAGTAGCTCACAAGTTACCCACAAATCCAATGTGTCCGCCAATGAAGCAGAAACTTAGGAAATTCAAGCCAGATATGAGCTTGAAAATCAAGGAGGAAGTTACTAAGAAAATCAATGCCAAGGTCCTCAGGGTAGTGGAATACCCAACCTGATTGGCCAACATTGTACCGGTTCCAAAGAAATATGGAAAAGTCAGAGTCTGTGTTGATTATCGGGATCTTAACAGGGCAAGTCCAAAGGATGATTTCCCGCTGCCAAATATACACATTCTGATCGACAATTTTGCCAAACATGAACTCCAGTCCTTTGTAGATTTCTTCGTAGGTTACCATAAGATCTGGATGGACGAAGAAGAACCGAGAAAACAGCCTTCATCACACCGTGGGGAGTGTACTCCTACAAAATGATGCCATTCGGTCTAAAGAATGCTGGGGCCACCTACATAAGGGCCATGACAACTGCTTTCCATGACATGATACATAAAGAGATAGACGTGTTTGTGGATGAAGTCATCATCAAATCCAAGAAGGCCGCAGATCACATAGCAGACTTGAGGAAATTCTTTGATTGGCTGCGGAAGTAAAATCTAAAGCTAAACCCCGCAAAGTGTGCGTTCGGGGTTCCTGTTGGAAAGCTGTTGGGATTCATCGCCAGTCGACGAGGAATAAAGTTTTACCCGTCAAAGGTTAAAGCCATCCAGGAATTACCACCACCAAAAATCAAGAAGGATGTGATGAGTTTCTTGGGATGCCTCCACTACATCAGCCGTTTCATAGCGCAGTCCACAGTAATATGTTAGCCGATTTTCAAAATGCTGAAGAAGGACGCTGCAACCAGTTGGACCGAGGATTGTCAAAAGGATTTTGACAAAATCAAGGAATACTTGTCCACACCACCATTTTAGTCCCGCCAGAGCCTGGTAAACCACTACTACTCTACCTTGCAGTGTTAGATGGAGCTTTCGGTTGTATTCTGGGACAACATGATGAGACATGGAGAAAGGAACGTGCCATATATTACTTGAGTAAGAAGTTCACTCCATATGAAGCACGATACTCTCTACTAGAATGCACTTCCTGCGCTCTAACCTGGATATCTCAGAAGCTAAGGCACTACTTTTGTGCTTATACTACATATCTTATATCAAGGATGGATCCCTTGAAGTACATCTTTCCGAAGCCCATGCCTACTGGAAGCTAGCCAAGTGGAAAATCTTGCTAAGTGAGTTCGACATCATCTATGTAACTCTGAAAGCAGTCAAACGGCAAGCATTGGCAGACCATCTTGCTGAAAATCCTATATGAGGAGAATACGAACCCCTGAAAACGTATTTTCCTGATGAAGAGGTATCATTCATAGGAGAAGACATTGCCGAAGCCTACGACAATTGGAGAATATTTTTTGACAAAGTTGCAAATTTAAAAGGAGTACGTATCAGAGCTGTCTTGGTATCAGAAACTGGTCAGCATTATCCGATGTCTGCAAAACTTAGATTCCCATGCACCAACAACATGGTGGAATATGAAGCTTGCATATTAGGGCTCAACCTGGCTATTGATATGAACGTTCAGGAACTGCTGGTGATCTGTGATTCAGGCTTGTTGGTACGTCAAGTACAAGGAGAATGGGCTACCAAGAACTCCAAAATACTACCATATCTGCATCATGTACAAGAAATGAAGGAGAGGCTCACAAAGATAGAATTCCGACATGTCCCTAGAATTCAGAATGAATTTGCAGACGCATTGGCCACCTTGTCATCAATGATACAACATCCAGACAAGAATTTCATCGATCCCATTCTAGTAAGAATCCATAATCAGCCGACATATTGTACTCATGTTGAAGAAGAAACAAATGGAAATCTCTGGTTCCACGACATCAAAGTGTACTTGACAAAAGGGAATACCCAAAGCATGCAAACCATACTCAGAAACGCACACTTCGGAGGTTTTCCAATCACTTCTTCCAAAGCGGAGGGACCCTATATAGAAGAACTTCCGATCTGGGACTGTTAAGGTATGTTGACGCAAAAGAGGCTTCCAAATTGCTCGCGGAGGTACATGCTGGAACCTGCGGCCCACATATGAATAACTTTGTCTTGGCCAAGAAGATACTCAGGGTCGGATACTTTTGGATGACCATGGAAACAAACTACATCTGGTATGTTCAGAAATGCTACCAATTCCAGATACATGCATACATGATACGAGTACCGCCAAACGAGCTTAATGCAACAAGATCTTCTTGGCCTTTTTCTTCCTGGGGAATGGATGTCATCGGTCTAATAGATCCCACCGCTTCAAATCGGCACCGGTTCATTTTAGTGTCCATCGACTACTTCACTAAATGGGTCGAAGCTGCATCTTACAAAGCTGTGACCAAAAAGGTCATTGCAGATTTTTTTCGTGACCGAATTATTTGGGGTTCCAGAGTCCATCTCACTTACATTGCCGCCAATCTCATCAGTAGTCTGATGAAATCCATGTGTGAAACTTTCAAAATCAAGCATAAGAATTCCACAGCATACAAGCCTCAAATGAATGGAGCTATGGAGGCTGCCAATAAGAACATCAAGAAGATACTAAGGAAAATGGTAGAAAATCACAAGAAATGGCACGAGAAATTACCATTCGCCTTGATAGGATATCGCACCACAGTCCGCACATCAACCGGGGAAGCTCCCTATCTGCTGGTTTATAGTACTGAAGTTGTCATCCCCGCTGAGGTAGAAATCCCTTCTTTGAGAATCATACAAGAAGCCAAACTCAACGATGTAGAATGGATAAGGAGCCGCTATGAGAAACTAGTCCTCATAGACGGAAAGAGGATGAATGCAGTATGTCACTGTCAACTTTATCAGAACAGAATGTTCAGAGCTTTCAACAAAAGGGTCAAACCAAGACAGTTCACACCGGGGCAGCTGGTGCTGAAACGGATCTTTCCGCATCAAGATGAAGCCAAAGGAAAATTCTCACCTAATTGGCAAAGTCGTTACATGGTTCACAGAGTATTGACAGGAGGAGCACTCATACTCGCAGAGATGGACAGCGAAATCTGGCCAAAGCTAATGAATTTAGATGCAATCAAAAGATACTGTGTGTAAACCATTTTATGTTTCTCTATATGATGTAAATTGAACTACGCTCGACCTGATCCCCGTTTAAGAGGGGATACGTAAGCAGCCCTATGGATTCGATCACAATTCAATAAAATTTCTATTTTCCCCACAATCAGAAACTGGGACAGAATTTTGAGGACCCTAAAAATTTCGAAGCAAGTTCAGCCAACCACAGCGTACAGAACAATCAGAAGTCATCTAGTTAACTGGGGCAGAATTTTAATGAGGACCCTCAAAATTCTACGACAGAAGAAATAGCAATGTCGCCAGTAATGTCACGGTTATTGGTTCATCTAACTAATTTCTAAATTGCATATTACTATGAAAATTATACACGCATGATTTTGAAAAGAAACTTCACTTTAGCGAAATGCTACCCCAATAACTTGAATAGGATCTCCAGACAGAACGGAGAAAATCGTGCAAGCAAAGGCACAAACCAACCTCCCCGCAAAACTCACAAATTTTCTTTGAATGCAGGACTACATCATCATGATAAAAATTGTTGCAACAACACAATCGCTATGCATGAAACACATTGTCAGCTAAGAATACTTCACTCTTACTCTTACACTTGCATGCGACTAAGCTCTGTCTCAATCCTTGCATAAGGATAAGCCCTTTCTATTTGCATAAGGCTAAGCACTGCCTTCTCTTTGCATGACACTAAGCCTTGTCTCAATCACTTGCATGAGGCTAATCCCAACCTCCCTATTTGCATAAGGCTAAGCATTACCTTCTCTTTGCATGAGACTAAGACCTGTCTCAAATCACTTGCATGAGGCTAAGCCCTGCCTCCCTATTTGCATAAGGCTAAGCATTGCCTTCTTTTTGCATGAGACTAAGCCCTATCTCAAATCACTTGCATGAGGCTAAGCCCTGCCTCCCTATTTGCATAAGGCTAAGCAATGCATTCTCTTTGCATGAGACTAAGCCCTGTCTCAAATCACTTGCATGAGTCTAAGCCTTGCCTCCCTATTTTCATAAGGCTAAGCACTGCCTTCTCTTTGCATGAGACTAAGCCTTGTCTCAAATCGCTTGCATGAGGCTAAGCCATGCCTCCCTATTTGCATAAGGCTAAGCACTGCCTTTTCTTTGCATGAGACTAAGCCATGTCTCAAATCACTTGCATGAGGCTAAGGCCTGCCTCCCTATTTGCATAAGGCTAAGCACTACCTTCTCTTTGCATGAGACTAAGACCTATCTCAAATCGCTTGCATGAGGTTAAGCCTTGCCTCCTTATTTGCATAAGGATAAGCATTGCCTTCTCTTTGCATGAGACTAAGCCTTGTCTCAAATCGCTTGCATGAGGCTAACCCCTGCCTCCATATTTGCATAAGGCTAAGCACTGCCTTATCTTTGCGTGAGACTAAGCCCTGTCTCAAATCGCTTGCATGAGGCTAAGCCCCATTGTTAAGCAAAGAAGTGCGAGACTAGCTCTGATACCAATTGAAAGTACAAGAAGGGGGGATGGGGGAGGGGGATTGTTTATTTTTAAAAATAGTTATTAGTAGTTGACTAGTTTACCAATTAGCCGACTTGAAATATGAGAGAGATAATAATAAGTACAGGATTAAAGTGCAGAATTAAAGTGCAGGAATTAAAGATACCGGAGTTTTTATATTGGTTCGGATTCAATGTGAATCCTAGTCCAGTTCCCTTGGGTTGCAAAAATGTTCTCTTTCAGCGATCCTAGTTTCTTGAGTGCAAAGGAAATGGTGTAGTTGTACACCAACTGCTTAGTTTCTATGTCTCTCGTCTTTTCTTGATACAATGTCTCACCGGTGATTTTCTCTCTTTCTTCTCTAACTTGTTACATAGCAGATCTAATAGAACTACAATGTTTGTTTGAAGTAGAACAAAGGGAGGGTAGATGGTTTTATTAAAGTATATGTCTTCAAGTCTAGAGCGATCGTATATATACTTTCCAGGAGGCATTAGAATCTGGAGAGATTTGATCTTTCAAAGGAATCACAGATTGAGTCTTTCCAAGAATAAGGTTAATTCCTCTTATTCTTCCTTGATGAGTGGACTTTGACAGCTTTCATCTCTAAGTCTTGATATCCGCCGGATTTCCAGTAATAGATTTTGATTGATTGCCTTTGCATAAACTTTAGTGCTTCTTTCCTTTTTAACGTTGATTTCTTCTCCTTGATGGCTTCAGTCAATCTCTGATTGATATCTTCCTTCAGCCTATCCATAGCTTTTGATTGATTATCTTTGCCGGAACTTCAGTGCTTCGCTGATTCCTTCCCCTTGATGGCTTCAGTCAACCTCTGATTGATATTTTCCTTTTTCACTTTGATTCTGATTGATTTTCTTGAGTCCCTATACCAAACGCAATTATATTATTTTTCATCTTTAAAACTAAAATCAACAACCCATACTATTTATTGTTTAGCGATGTTGGGCCCCTATTATGTTGTCCACATTTCTGTTTGGGCGTGAGGGTGTGTTGAGTTCCACATGGGTTGAAGTTCATCCATAAAGAGGTATCCAAGCAATACTCCTACTTTTTGTAGAATTAGATAAATGAAAAAGCATATAGATATATACACCAGCTAGCTTTTGGAGGCTTATAAACATTTAAGTTATATACACATTTTTACACCAATAGCAAACATTACATACACTGTGGACATGAATAGTCGTTACCAACATACTTTTATTGCAGATCCACATGGGCATCAAAACATAACACCTTTATAAGTATTGGAAATTCAACTCTCCCACGTTACGTTCATAATCGAATGCTATGAACCCTGCATGATAGTTCTTTTGAAAACTAGTTTTGCGGCATTTTCCATTGTATTATTTTTTATTCCAAGATAAGAGGAAGATATGGTTTATCTTGTAAGCACCAAAAGGTTATAGTCTTTAATAAGTTACGTTATACATAAGCAATGAATTGCGCATGTGTTGTGCGTTGCTTCCTAGATAGTAATTCTGTTCAGTGCACGCATCATTGGTTATTTTCCATATCAATTTATTGGAGTTAATAAATCAATTGATAGGTACACTTTAACTTGCTCTAAAAAATCACTTGTCTTCGTTTTCAAGTTGTTAATTTCACTTATTATGAATAATTATGTTAATTAAGAAACAAGAAAAGCGACAACTCCAATGGACGCTTGAAGCTACAAATTTTAACCCCAACCTTATGCACTATGGGAGCTGATCATGCCTAAAATCGTTATCTTAGCTGCAAGGAGGGAGATGCCGAGGACACGAGGACGAGCTAGTCACTAGGGTGAAGTCGTAAGAAGAAAGCGTTGTTGGAAAATTTGAAACTAGCTCACGTACCGCTTCAAAAGGAAAACAGCCCAATCCATGCAACATATATCTTGAGTCATATCTTCTTTTTCCTATTTTCTTATGGTAAGTGCTTCTAGATCTTAAGAACGGTATAACGCAAATAGGGGCGTACGCATAATTTTTAGTTAGCAGTGTCAATATAATAAATAAATGAATAAATTACTATAAAAATAATAAAAATAAAAAGTTGTGTCATTTTTTATATTTACAATCAGTATTTTTGTTTTGTATAATATTTGTTTACATATATTTGGTAAAAATTCGAACGAATCGGTGTCACGTAACAACTTGCAATAGGTGCATCCGCCCCATTACTTTGATAGAATAAAATATTTTTACACTATTGTCAGTGGATAAAGTCACTTTCAGGAGCCAAACAAGTTGTCTAGCTACCTGCCATTAATAAAGGATGGAGTTAATTGGTAATGAATGTAGAATTTGGTGAGATCCAGTTGGCTAACTCTGCACAGGAGTAAGGGCAATCAGAGTTGTCACTTATGGCGCCCAAAGGGAGCTAAAAGCAATACAGAAACTATTTTCTCCAAATTTTGTCCCGTCATGTCCCATTACAGTTTTCATAATTTGTTACTTTATTTAATTTTACGAAAACTTTAGGACGGGAAGAAAATACAATTAAGCCTCAATTATTTGAGATTTTTCACTATTGACCCGAATCGTCCCCATATATATATATATATATATATATATATGTAAGTAAAAGATATATATTTTTACTTCTTTTGTGACATTTTATGTGGTATTATTTCCTTATTATGCGTATCTAAAGGAATGCCACTTTTATATATTAGAAATGATTCAATTTAAAACTTCTCATTTTAGCAATATTATATGCGTATTAGAGACCAAAAGTTCCTTTTTTTTCCGTTAAATTGTAAGGGACGAAGTAATTTTAAATTATATTTTTGTACTTTTTGTTAGGAAGATAAACTGAAATTTTGGTGGCTGAAAACATAGGGGGTGTATATATATGGTATATGAATTTCTTAATGGTGTGAGGTCTTTTAGAAAAAAATTATGTGAGCTTCGCCCACACCGGATAATATCATACCGTATTAGGAATATCTGAAGGCTAGTCTAGTCTAACAACTAGTATCAAAGCCCAAGTTCAGCGCGACGAATATGGCGATGACAGAGTGGCGTCCTGGAGGAGCTCGGTTTACTTTTCCTTACGAGCTGACGATGTGGGTGACATGTAGAATTCGAGGGGGATTATTGGGTATGCGAATAAAGCTCCACATTGATGATTGAAAGATTGAGAGTCTACATAGTATAAATTTTTTTTAATAACGTGATTTTTTTTAAAATAAAACCGAACGAGTTTGGCCCAAATCGAACAATAGCACTTCAGGTTAAGAATATATTAAGGCTGGTTGAGCCCTACATGAAATATTTTGATCAAGTCAACAAAAGGGAGAAGATATAAAGCTACATTTATAAGGAGGGGGTCGGCGCACTGACCGGTGAGGGTTGGCTTAGCTTTTCAGTTTGTAGGTGATGGCAAGTCATGTGGCCGGGAAAATTAGCATTAAATGCAAAGAGGTTTGGAGGATTTCATGCCTTTGAAATTCTTTTCTTGCATTAATTATGGTTTCACTATTTTTTGAAAGGTGTGAGTAAAGGTGGGCGTTCGGGCAGTTCGAATTGAATTTGAAATTTTTTGTTTGAATTTTAATTTTTAAATCGAAGAAATGATAATCCTAATCCAATCCAAATAAGCTCGGATTGAATCAAATTTTTTAAGTTCGGTTTCGGATTATCTAGTTTGGATATTCTGGATTTTAGGTTTTGAGCTTATAAGTTGAGATGTTTCTTCTTTTTACAAAAATGAATATCCAAATGAACTACTCATGTTAAATTGCCTGAAAACTTCCCCATTCTCACTACAATCATCCAATTAACATATTTAAATAATGAAATTATTATCAACAAAATGCAACAGAGACATTAATACGGCTGATAAGAAGTAGCTACGTACAGTAAAACTATATCCAAATAGAAAGTATTATGACAGTAATATAGTAATTAATATTGAATATATGAGATAAATCTAATGGGTGGGTGTTGAACTTATTACTATTGGCATATGGATAATGGATTAAATATAAAGTATAAAAATTTAGAACCGTCAATATGGGATTGCCCTGTTGGGCCAGCCCAACTTAGCTCGTGATTTAGCAGAGCCGGGCGAGAATTTTTGGAGCCCATTTAAAAACGAGGCTTTTAATCCCTGCCCGAGTAAGTCCGTGAGGCTTGACTAAGGGTGGGCTGGGGCTGGCCCATGAGCCTAATAAAAATATTTATGTAAAATATATAAAATATAAAAAGTATACAACATTTAGCGATGAGAAGTCATAATAAATCTTTACTTAGATGAACCAAAGCTTGATGTTGAGAAGTTTCACGAGACAGATGTTGTCATGCATTGGAGAGACCATTATAGAAAATATCTCGTTCTTTCAGTGATGGCGCCTGATGTACTTAGTATTTCTATTACCACCATAGCATCGGAATCAGCATTTAGCATTGGTGGGTGTGTCTTGACATAGTACAGAAGTTGCATCCATCATGAAATTGCCAAACAATTGTAATTACTTGCACAACTTTTCCAAACTCAAATCGGTAATATTTTTTTATGCGAATTTGAATATTATTAGTTCTTAAAATTTAATTATTATTAATATTTAACTATTAATATTGCATATGAATTGTAGACATTAATGAAAGTGAAGGCGTTAAGACAACCTTGTCACAAGCGGATTCAAATGTATTTGATGAATATGATGTGTTAGATATCCCATAAGCGTCATTGACGTTCTCTTGAATAGTTTGTTTTGAGTTTTGACTTTTAGTGAATGAAATATAGTCTTGTCTTTTACCTTTTTAGTGTTTCTTGTGATATATTGGAACAGTATAAGAAGTTATTAACTATTGCAAAAAATTTCCAATAAGATATTTTTTAACTTTTAAATATTTATCTTTTTTTAGGTTAAAACTTAATGAAAAAAATATAAAATTATATTTAAAAAAATGATGGGCCGGCCTGTGGGGTCAACGACCCACATAAGACATGGATGGGCTGACCATTATAAGCCCATCAAAATGGTGGGCTAGCCCAGCCCAGACCGTCAATTGCTAAAGTCCATGTGGGCTGGCTGGCTAACCCGGTCCGACCCATATTGACAACTCTATAAAAATGTTGAATTTTGGTAGATCCAAAAATCCGAAGTACCAAATTCATGATCTAATTCGAAATCCAAAATATTAAAAATCAAATTCAAAATCGAATCCGTAATCCGAAAATCCAAATCAAAAATCCAAAAAATTCGAATTTTAGTTTGAATTTCGAGTTTGCCCAAACTATCACCACGTATGTGAAAAATAAATTCGGCAAATTACATCAGAAGCTCTTAATTAATTTACTTTCCAATTTTAGCAAGAATTAATTACTATTTTATGTGACAATTATAGCGTTTTAGGTTTTTTAATTGTTAACCAGATTCTATACGTAACTGTTTAGCCAAATCATGTGAGGCATTAAATTCCTTTCTGCTTGCATCCTGACATGTTTTGTAATCCAACAAATTAAAGGTTGCAAATGGAAAATATTAGGATTAGAGTTGCAGTCTCTAACACTGTTTAGCCAGAAAATGGACAAACGAAAGACTAAAAATGGACAAAATATTGAAAGTTTTTACGCACAAATCCTTGCAAACTTAGTATTTTATGTCAATTGTATTAATGTGGAATATTCACTGAGTAGTATCGTTACAGTTTCTATTACTCATAACACAATAAAATATAGATGGATTAAAATTTAAATTTTATAGGTTTAATCATTAAGATTTTAGTATTAAATCTATTATATCTTTAGATTACTATTGTTACAATCTTAGTAAAATTTTTGTATATAAATTTATATATTGCATCGAAAGAATTGAATTAAGATGAATCCGGTGTTTATATAAGGCTGCATCCAAAGTAGGCGTTCTAATATATTTTTTGTTTTTCCTTTGTGTCGAAGCATAAATGTTTCCACCATCTCCCCCACTTTTTCCAAGAAAAAAATATGGAGAAAAATATTTTATTAAATGCAAGCAGATTCATAAGGCATTCGTTTAAACTGCTGGAGCAGTTTTATATATATTCATATGGGTTAATCACCTTCATTTGCTTTCTCTATTTTCTGCAAAGATTTATTAGGGGACTGCACCATGCTATAATGACACAACTTAATTCCTGCTAAATAATAAATCTCTTTTGTTAGCAAAAAAACCCCAGCTGTTACTTCACAAACTTGCAGTCCCAAGGTTTTTTTTGCTAACTCTCCAAATATCCAAAAAGTTTGGCAGATTTTCCTTTGTAACTGGACTTATCCACCTCCCAGCGAACCGTAGAAACAAATCCTAACAACATATACATAATTCAATGATGTAATATAACACAAAACAACTCCGATCGTGGCATCATAAGCAATACATTACTAGAAAGTAAACACCCCGGGCATAAACTGTACAAGTGATACATAGTTCATAGGAAGTAATTTTCATGGAAAATATTACATGGCTATTCAAACAAATAAGGGTACTTCTGGCCTCCCAGGTGGCCTCTTCAACCTGTTGGTTTCGCCATAACACTTTCACGGAGGCAATTTCTTTATTTCTTAGCTTTCAGACTTGCCTATCAAGAATGACAACTGGAACTCCTTCATAGGTCAGTTCTTCATTAACCCCAATAGTCTCAACGGGCACAATAACCGACGGATCTCCAACTACCTTCTTCAACATAGACACATGGAATACTGGATGCACTAATGACATCTCAGGTGGTAGCTCAAGCTTGTACGCCATCTGACCAATCCTCTGAATGATTCTGTACTGCCCGACATACCTCGGACTTAATTTCCCTTCCTTTCCAAACCGCATTATACCCTTCATGGGGGAAACCTTCAAGAACACCCAATCATCTTCTTTGAACTCCAAATCTCTGCTATGAACATCCGAATAGGACTTTTGACGACTCTGAGTAGTTTCCAACCGATCTTTAATGACCTTAACCTTCTCCATATCCTGATGCACGAGGTCTAGTCTTATCAATTTCGGTTCCCAATCTCGAACCACCCAATGGGAGATCTACATCTCCTACCATATAAGGCCTCGAATGGTGCCATCTGAATACTAGCATGGTAACTGTTGTTGTAGGCAAATTCTACGATGGAAAATGATCGTTCCAGCTACCCTTGAAGTCAAGAACACAAGCGCACACTGTATCCTCAAGAGTCTGAATAGTCCGCTCTGCTTTCCCGTTGGTGTGTGGGTGAAAGATTATACTAAGATTCACTTGAGTACCCGAACCTTGTTGATTCTTTTTCCAAAAATTAGCCGTGAACTGTGCCTTACGATCAGAGATGATGGAAACCGGAGCGCCATGCAACCTGACTATTTCCTTGATATACATCTGAGCATACTGTTCTGTTGTGTCGGTAGATTTAACTAGAAAGAAATGTGTTGATTTCGTGAGTCGATCCATAATCACCCAAATTGAGTCAAACTTGCGCGAAGTGCGCGACAATCCCACCAGAAAGTAAATATTAATCATTTCCCACTTTCACATTGGAATTTCTATGTTCTATGCCAACCCACCAAGCCATTGGTGTTCGGCCTGTACTTGTTGACAACTCAGACATCTTGCCACAAAGTTAGCCACATTCCTCGTCATGTCGTTCCACCAATAGACTTCCTTGATATCATGATACATCTTTGTAGAGCCCGGGTGTACGGAATACCTAGAAGTGTGAGCCTCAACATGATTCTTTCTCGGAGACTGTCTACACTCGGAACACATAGTCTCCCTTGGTACCTTAGTGTACCATCATCCATGCCGAGAGAAAAAGCATAGTCTTAGGTTTATGAATCTCCTCCTTCAATTGTACGAACAATGGATCATTGTATTGCTTCTCTTTGACTTCCACAACAAACGATGATTCAACCCTATTTTTCACAATTACCCCTCCTTCACTAGTTTCCACAAGACAGACTCCCAAACTAGCCAACCGATGAACCTCATTGGCAAATGGCCTTTGGTATGACTCCAAGTGAGCCAAGCTACCCATAGATTTCCGGCTAAGAGCATCCTCCACAACATTAGCCTTCCCCGGATGATATAGGATATCGATGTCGTAATACTTGAGTAACTCAAGCCATCTTCTCTGCCTCAGATTCAATCCTTCTGTTTGAAAATATATTGAAGGCTCTTATGGTCCGTAAATATATCCACACGGACCCCATACAAATAGTAACGTCAAATCTTCAATGTAAATACCACCACCGCAAGTTCTAAGTCATGTGTTGGATAATTATTTTCATGATTCTTGAGTTGCCTAGAAGCATAAGCTATCACCTTGCCATGTTGCATCAATACACACCCAAGCCCAATTCTTGAAGCATCACAATACACCACAAACCCATATGTACCCTTTGGTAGGGTTAACACCGGCGTCGTAGTCAATCTTGATTTCAGCTCCTGGAAGCTCCTTTCACAAGCGTCTGGCTATTGTAACTTAACCGCCTTTTACGTCAATTTAGTCAACAGAGAGGCAAGAGTAGAGAACCCCTCCATAAACCTCCTGTAAAATCCAGCTAAGCCCAAGAAACTGCGAATCTCTGTTGGAGTAGTAGGTCTAGGCCAATTCTTCACAGCTGCAATCTTTTGAGGATCAACCTTAATTCATTCCCTGGAGACAACATAACCCAAGAACGTGACAGAGTCAAGCCAAAATTCACATTTCGAAAACTTCACATACAACTAGTGATGTTGTAGAGTCTGTAAAGCTGCCCTGAGGTGATCGGCGTGGTCCTCTCGACTTCGTGGATATACAAGGATATCGTCAATAAACACTATCACAAAGGATTCAAGAAAAGGCTTGAATACTTGATTCATAAGATCCAAAAAAGCTGCCGGGCCATTTGTTAGCCCAAAAGACCTCACCAGAAATTCAAAGTGCCCATACCGGGTCCTGAAAGCTATTTTCGGAATATCTTGTTCCCTGATCTTCAATTGGTGATCCCTCGATCTTAAATCAAATTTGGAGAAGTACTAGCACCCTGTAATTGATCAAACAAATCATCTATACTTGGTAGTGGGTACTTTTTTTATTGTGTCTTTGTTGAGCTGCTGGTAGTCAATACACATATGTAGCGACCCATCTTTCTTTCTTACAAAGAGAACCAGTGCGCCCCAAAGTGACACACTCGGTCGGATGAAACCCTTCTCTAACAAGTCCTTCAATTGTTCCTTTAGCTCCTTCAATTCTGCTGGTGCCATCCTGTAGGGTGGAATAGATATAGGCTGCATGAATGGCATCACATCATTCCAAATATCAATATCCCTGTCTGGAGGGATCCCAGGGAGCTCATCAGGAAAGACCTCCAGAAATTCATTCACAACTGGCACAAAATCAAGTGTAGGCACCTCACCATCGGTGTCCGTAACCCAGACCAAGTGGTAGATACACCCCTTGTTAATCATTTTCATGGACTTAAGGTAAGAAATAAACCTACCCTTCGACACCATATCAACCCCCTTCTATTCAACGACTGGCTCATCTGGAAACTCGAACCGAACGATTCTGGTTCGGCAATCAAGCTTAGCAAAACAGGAATAAAGCCAGTACATCCCCATGATCACATCAAAATCAACAATCCCCAATTCTATGAGATCGGTCATGGTGTCCCGACCATGCACCGAGACAACAAAATTCCTATAAACCCGCGCGACCACAATAGACTCACCAACTGGAGAAGATACAGAGAACGACTCATGAAGTTGTTCTGGTCCTATCCCAAATTTCATAGCAACATAAGGAGTGATATAGGACAAAGCGAAACCAGGATCAATAAGAGCATACACATCACGAGATTGGACAGTCACTATACTTGTGACAACATCTGGAGAAGCCTCTGAATCCCGATGCCTTCGCATGGCATAAAATCTTCCGGGCCCTCCCAGGTTATGGGTACCACCCTAGCTACACCACGCCTTGCGGGCACTGGAGTGCCTCGAGCTGGAGGATCTGTTGTGGATGTAGTAGCTGCAGAACTAGCTGGATGCGCCATACCTCTGCCCATGGTCCAGCGAGATGAGCAGGAATCTCTCTGAATGTGACCCCTCATACCGCACTCATAGCATATTGGTAGGTCCATGAAGCAGACCCCAAAGTGCATCATCCAACACTGATGGTATGGGGGTCTCCTCTGCTGCTGAAATATCCCTCCTAGTCGACCCTACTGGTGGGGTCCCCTGTTGCCCTGACTAGGCCTGAAATGACTCCACTGCTACTAACTAGGCCCTGATGGCTGTGCACTCATCGAAGACAGGGCGGAAGACTGAGATGGCCCTGCTGACCCCCCTCTAAATGCCGACTAGCCACCACCACCACCGGAAGAACCACCAAAGTTGCTCGCGGACTGGGCCTTGCTCCCTCACACTCCATTCTATTTTTCAGTTTACGATTCTATGTAGCTTGCGAAAAAGCCACCATCTTCCCATAGTTAGTGTCAGAATTCAAGGCAGCTGTAGCGGCCTCATTAATAACCAAGAGGCTAAGGCCCTGTACAAACCGGCGCACCCTGGCTTCCATGGTGGGCAACATGTAAATAACATACTTGGACAGGCGCGCAAACTCCATGTGGTACTCCCACACACTCATGTTGCCCTGCTACAGGCTTTCAAACTCAGCGGCACAGGACACCTTGGTCTCGACAGGAAAGAAATGATCCATGAAAGCGTCGGCAAACTCACTCCACCTCGCTGGAGGTCTCCCCTCCTCACGGAAGTCCTCCCACATCTCAAACCAAGAATAGGCCACCCCCTTCAGGCGGTATGAGGACAACTTTACCCCCTCTATCTGAGTAGCACCCGTAACTCAGAGGATATTGTGCATCTCATCGATGATATCCTGGGGCTCCCCCTTGAGATCAGTACCCGTGAACACCAGAGGATCTAACTGAAGAAGCCTGTTAACCCTGGAACCAATAGAGTCCCCTTGATTACTAGAAGAAGTGGGAGCAACATTCGATCTCTGAGCCTGGGAAGCCACTATCTAAGCCGACATATGTATGGCTCCCCTAAGATCCTCATCAGAAACACCGGGACCGGAAGCTGGGGCTGGAGGTGGAACTGGAATATCAGTTGGAGGATTCGTCGCACCCTCATCAAGTGTAGGAACTGGTGCAGCCTGAGCAGGAATAGTAGAACCAGGTGGTGTAGTAATTGCGGAAATATCCTCACCCCTTAGGTGTTCACCCGCATCATCAATGATGAAATCACCCGCCACTCCGGGGGTAACATCGAATTCTTGGCCAGTTCTTGCCCTCTTCTTAGGCGCTATTTACTGAAAGTTACAGCAATGCACGAGTTAAGGGGGAACAATCTTAAAATCAGCTTTATCGCACGATCAAGAACATCAAAGAAGGGTATTACTCCTAAATGTCCAAGTAGCCTCCCAATTATAGATGTGGTCGAAAACAGACCTATAAGAAGGACTCTACTAGACACGACTCTGAGACATCCTAGGACACTTTAAAATGTTAGGCTCTGATACCAAGTTTGTCACGCCCGAACTCGGGGAGCGCGACCGACGTTCAACTGAGATAACCTGGCCGAGAAAGCCTATATAATACCTTCTACCCAAACTTACTCATGGCTAACAATAAAATCCAATCTGTTAATTAGGCAGTGAGGTGGATCAAGTAAACATCAACACCAATTCATTATCAGTAGTTACATCATTTATAAGTTTCAAAATACATACTCTTTCATAGTTTGATGTGAAAGGTGTGGTACAACTACAACATTACTAGTTTGACTTTCCTCACACCAACATACAAACCACACTATGTCTACAGAACCTCCAATAGATACAAAAGAGTACGGTGATCGTGTCGGCAACAAGGCTCCGGCTATACCTCAAAACATAGTAATACACACGAAACAAAAGATGCACAACCCGGAATGAGAAGGGGCTCACCAAGTCAACTAGAAAGATTGAGTACCACTATCACCGATCAATATCCTCCGTTGTGGATCCACCTGCATCCATTAAAGATGCAGCGCCCCCGACAAAAAAGGACGTTAGTACATGTCGAATAGTACTAGTATAGAAACCAGACAACTAATCATGAACTTGGAAATACAACATAAATATGATGATTCTGGGTGATAATAGAATAACATAGATAGTCGTTAAATCCAAAGAATATTTATCAAGAGCTTTCAATAACATTAATAAATTTTAATACGAGAACCTCTATAACCATCTTTACACAAAGAGGCCCCGCTGCCTCACCCCAATGTATGCGGGTGGAGGTGCAACAACGATACCAATACTTACACAAAGCATCTCTGCCGCCTCACTCCAATATGTGCGGGTGGAGCTGTAACAATAATACCAATACCTACACAAAGCGCCCATGCCGCCTCACCCCAATATGTGTGGGTGGAGGTGTAACAATAATACTGGTACCTACACAAAGCGGCCCTGCCGCCTCACCCCAATATGTGCTGGTGGAGGTGTAACAGCAATACCAATACCTACACAAAGCGGCCCTGCCGCCTCTCCCCAACATGTGCGGGTGGAGGTGTAATCTCAATTACAATCTCTACTTAATTTGGCACAATAATTTTTCATATGTAACACGACTCGGAATTATAACATGTAGATACAGAATCCATAGTTTGGAACACATCCTTAGTCAATAATACAACATAATAAGATCATTCAAACACGAATTAAATATATATTTTTGTCACAAAACTTATTCAGAATAATCGATTTATGATAAACATCTCGGAGTTTACATGGGTAATGTAGGGTTCATTTCTTAAAGAAGAGTTTAGCCATCATACCTCACTTGAGCTCCCTTAAACTCTAAAATGTTCCGAAAATCTTAACAACTTCAATCTATTTTATAAATGTAACAAATTTAACCAAATTTAGGAAGATGCTCATAGTTCTAGCTCATTTGAGCATTTTTATCAAATACTAGGTGTGCATTAAGGTTTCAAGGCCCTTTTTATGGAGGATTCCATCATCCCACAACCCATTCTTTACTATTTTAGTTCAACAATGTCCCTACATCTCATGATCACACATGCATGCAAAATAAACATCTCCAATACCCACGAATTGTCTTACTAAATGCCTATTTCTAGTTAAATTTTGAAATTAAGAGATAGTGTGTAGAATCTTACCTCTAGGATGAAGACCTAGTGTGCTTTCCATGTTAATCTTCCAAGATTTTGAGTAAGAATTAGTCGATGAAGCTTAGGAACTCCCTTTCTCACTCTATGCCATTCCGTCTCTCTAGAAGTACATGTTTTCCCCTTTAAAATGATCCCCAAGGGTGTTTTATTAGAGGGATCTGGTTCAAAAATTAGAAAAATAGGAGTCCCGACACAGGCCACGCGACCGCATAATGCTTCTGCGGTCTGCGAAATGGCCTTCCGGAACTGGGCAAGTTTGCCCCACTCTGCGGCCATTATGCGATCCGCAGGCCTGTTCTGTGGTCGCATAATGCGCCGCAGAACCTCCTTCTAAAATATTCTATGCTGAATCTTCAATCGGTGTGCGGCCCACGAAATTGTTTTGCGGTCGTATAATTGGCCACAAAATTACATCCATAAGTTGCCCAGTTGCCTGCCTCACTCTGTGGCCATTCTGCGTCCTGCACAGAGATTTTGCAGCCGCATAGGGCTGCAAAAATGCCCTTTTTTGCCAATTATTTTCCTTCAACTCTCCAGTGTACTGTTCAACCCAAAAAGTTCCTACATCAGCACCACGAAGCCCTGGGTTTCAGAATTTCTTTTACGGGCCTTACAAAAATACATATTTAATGGTGGATGTAGTGTACTGCATATGAGTTCAACTGAACCTATAAATTTTGACGCGAAGTAAAAAAATTGTATGTAATTCATTAAAATTGCAAAAATAGTAGATATGAACCTGTAACTTTAAAAATAACGGATTCAATGTTAAAAATATTAAAATTGAACCCATATAATTTAAACCTGGATCCCCCTCTACTCTCAAATAAAATATGGGTAAGCTAATATTCATTACAAATATGGAAATGAACCATTCTAGAAATGCTTGACGTCGTTCTATCTAACAAACAAGATTCTTACAAGTATTTCTAAGTAGGATTTTGAATGCGGTCGAAATCGGAGAGCCCGATTTCGAGGTCTTAATTGTACCCCGAGTTCGAGTTCGAGTAGCTCGAAGTAGGGACGAGGCTGGCTGGAAAGTGCATGCCTCATGAGAACGAATCCAAGGCCTGCCACGGTCTACCTTGAGATAATACCATTTCAATGACACTCAAGAAAGAGCGAGACTTTCTTAGGGGCACAAAGGTCAAGGCGTAAATTTTGGGATAGGTTCATACGAATCCGTACTAGGTGGTTATACAGCTGTACCAATAGAATCTCTTTACTATAAATAGAAATGTACCATATTTTGGGTTTCCCCTCCTATATAAAGGGGACTCCAATTATTTGTAAAGATCATCTTATCACTGCAAAAGCAATATACTACATTTCTTTTCTCGTTTATTGTGCTCAAAATTGTTCTTCATCTTTATAGCTCTTACCTTATTGTTCTTGCTTTATTACCCTTAACCCACCTCGAGGCTTCCGAGAATATCGAGCTCGAGGTCCTTATTGCTCTAGCAACACTGGTTTGGTTCATCAATTCTTCTCTCTTATACTTAATATTACTTATTTATTCACTAGTATTGGAATAGATCACGTATTTTTAGAACCACAAATCAAATTTAATTGTTACTATCATTTTTGAGGTAAACAGTTTGGCGCCCACCGCGGGGCTAAAGATAATAGTGATTATTTCAGTGCAAATTTGCTCATAACACACGTTATTTTTCACACTTTTTCATGTCAAAGATTCTTTTATTTCAGGCTAAACTATATCGAACTCAGCAAACGCACCAGTACATTGTAACGACGGCCTCAGATTCCATGGAGAAAATAACGTAAAAGCCTCAGGGACCGGTGTGCCACCTCTTAACCCTGGGGTGGAACCAACACATAACCCAGTCGATATTGGTTCACACATTGCTTTGAACGTCGAATTGGGCACTGATGTTAAAGGAAGCGTACGCAGAGAAGACCATCCCGATGCCCAAAGGACACAGGTTCGAGAAGAAAGAGAAGTGAGTCTACAAGCGATTTTTAAAATGTTTCAAGCACAACAGGTTGTTATTGCTCAGTTGCAAAGTCAGCAAAAGACTCTGAGCGTGGCAGGACCAGAAGCTACTCATCGTGCTAAGCCAGCCCCAGAAAGGTCGAGCAACAATGGGTCGGGAGCTGAACCTACCGTCATGAGGATGCTCGAAGAACTCACAAAGAGGATCAAGTCAGGAGAAAAGAGGATCGAGGACAACGATAAGAAGGTGGAGACGTACAACTCGAGAGTCGACCAAATACCGGGAGCACCTCCGATTTTGAAAGGACTAGACTCAAAGAAGTTTGTACGAAAACCTTTCCCCCCGAGTGCAGCCCCAAAGCCCATTCCAAAGAAGTTTCGCATGCCAGACATACCAAAATATAACGGGACCACCGATCCCAATGAGCACATCACCACATATACTTGTGGTATAAAAGGAAATGATTTGGAAGACAATGAAATCGAGTTTTTTTTGTTGAAAAAGTTTGGAGAAACTCTGTCAAAAGGGGCCATGATTTGGTACCATAACTTGCCCCTGAACTCAATCGATTCATTTGCCATGTTGGCAGATTCATTTGTAAAGGCACATGCTGGTGCCATAAAGGTTGCAACAAGAAAGTCAGATGCATTCAAGATTAAACAAAGGGACAACGAGATGCTAAGGGAATTTGTATCTCGATTCTAGTTGGAACGAATGGAGTTACCACCAGTCTCTGATGACTAGGTTTTTCAAGCCTTTACCCAAGGTTTAAATGAACGGAGTTCTTTATCTTCAAGGCAGTTGAAGCAGAACTTGATCGAGTATCCCGCTGTGACATGGGCGAATGTACATAACAGATACCAGTAAAAAATTAGGGTCGAAGATGACTAGTTGGGAGCCCACCCCCCTCCCCCCCCGGGCTCGGTTTATCTAAGCAGATTGATAGCAAAGGGGTCAAGAGACACAAACAGGGACCCAAGGTCGAACAAGGAAAGATATCAGCCGTATGTCGAAGACCGAAGGAACACTTTGAGTCGTAACATACCTCGTAATGATCGAAGAATAGATCGAGGTCAGAGTGCCCGGGGACTCATGAGTAAGACTGGGTTCGATAGGCACTCAGGATCGGTGGAGGCACCCCGATTATCGGAATACAACTTTAGCATCGATGCCTCGAGTGTCATCTCGGCCATTGGGAAATTTAGAGATACCAGGTGGCCCGAGCCCATACAGACTGATCCTTCTTAGAGGAACCCCAACTTGATGTGCAAGTATCATGGTACTCATGGGCACATGACCTAGGATTGCAGGAAACTCAGAGAGGAGGTAGCCCAATTGTTCAACGAGGGGAATATTCGGGAATTTCTCAGCGACCAGGCTAAGAACCATTTTGGAGAAAGAGACACCAACAGGAAGAATGAACCAAAAGAACCTCAACATGTCATTCACATGATCATCGGCAGAGTCGACATCCCACAGGTACCCATATTCATACGTACCAAAGTATCAATCACAAGGGAGAAGCGGACTCGAGACTATATGCCCGAGGACACCCTCACATTCATCGAGGAAAACACCGAGGGCTTATCTCAGCCTCACAATGATGCATTGGTAATTTCTATCCTCTTAAGTAAAGTTCAAGTTAAACATGTTCTCATGGATCCAGGTAGCTCGACAAATATAATCAGGTCGAGGGTCGTGGAGTAGCTCAGGCTGCTTGACCAAATCATACCGGCATCTCGAGTCTTGAATGGATTCAACATGGAAAGTGAAATAACGAAGTGGGAAATCATCCTCCCAGTTGGCGTGGCCGAAACCCTGCAAGACACAAAGTTTCATGTCATCGGAGGAGACATGAGGTATAATGCTTTGTTGGGAAGGCCTTGGATCCACAACATGAGGGCAGTGCCATCGACTCTTCATCAAATGATGAAGTTCCCAACAAAAGATGAGTTGAAAACAATATATGGGGAGAAATATGCAGCTAAGGAGATGTTTGCAGTTCATGAATTGGTTCTAGTATCGACGTCATCCACATCGGAAAAGTCGAGCGTCAAGGACAAATAGGTAGCCAAATAGCAATCACAGCCCATGACCTCGGCTAAGCCCGAGGAACAGGTGATAGAGGATCAGATGATCGCGGATGAAGAAGAAGATTTCCTTACCCCCCGAGCCTTCGTCTCCCCCGAGGAGTCTGATATGACGAAGTCCACTGTTGAGGAACTCGAGCAGGTGGTATTGATCGAGCATCTGCCGGAACAAAAGGTATACCTGGGAACGGGACTATCCCCCGAACTCAGAAAAAAACTTATTCAATTTCTTATCGATAACGTTGATTGCTTTGCTTGGTCCCACTTATATATGACAAGGATCCCACCAGAGTAACTACCCATCGACTAAGTGTCGATCCCAGATTTAAACCGGTGAAGCAAAAGAGGAGACCTCAGTCCGAGGTAAAGCACGCATTCATCAAAGACGAGGTAACCAAACTTCTCAAGATAGGATCCATTAGGGAGGTAAAATATCCTGAATGGCTAGCTAACATAGTGGTAGTCCTTAAAAAGGGAAACAAACTTAGAATGTGTATAGACTACAAAGATTTGAACAAAGCATGCCCTAAAGATTCCTTCCCACTGACCAGCATCGACCGTTTGATTGATGCTACAGCTGGCCATGAGATCCTTACTTGTCTCGATGCCTACTCCGGGTACAATCAAATTCAAATGAACCCGGAGGACCGGGAAAAAACTTCATTTATCACGAAGTTTGGTACATATTGCTATAATGTAATGCCCTTCGGGCTAAAATATGCAGGGGTTACATACCAACGCTTAGTTAATAAAATGTTCGAACATCAAATAAGAAATTCTATGGAAGTTTATATTGATGACATGCTAGTTAAGTCCCTGCGCGCAGAGGACCATTTGACTTAGTTGCAGGAAACGTTTGATATCCTGAGAAAGTACAACATGAAACTCAACCTCGAGAAATGTGCTTTTGGAGTTGGCTCGGGCATGTTCCTAGGGTTCATGGTGTCGAACATGGGGATCATGATCAACCCCGATTAAATCAAAGCAATCGAGGAAATCACTGTCGTAAATAATGTGAAAGTCGTACAATGGCTAACCGGACGGATAGTTGCCCTAGGCCGATTCATCTCGAGGTCTTCAAATCAGAGTCATCATTTCTTTTCCTTACCCAAGAAGAAGAAGAACTTGACATGGACTCCGGAGTGTAAGCGAGCCTTAGATGAATTAAAACGGTATCTCTCAAGCCCACCCTTGCTTCATACTCTGAAGGAGGATGAAAAACTCTACTTGTATTTAGCCATATCCGAGGTAGCGGTAAGTGGCGTGTTGGTTCGAGAAGAACAAGGTACGCAATTTCCTATTTATTATGTAAGTCGGACCCTAAGACACTGAAACCAGGTACCCGCATTTGGAAACGTTAGCTCTTGCATTAGTAAGTGCATCTAGGAAATTGAAACCATATTTTCAATGTCATTCTATATGTGTATTGACTACGTACCCACTTCGAAATATCTTGCATAAGCCCGAATTATCGAGCCGATTGGCCAAATGGGCCATCGAACTTGGGGGGTATGATATTGAATAACAATCCCGAACAACTATTAAGTCACAAAGTTTGGCAGACTTCGTGGCCGATTTCATGCATGTCGTCGTGCCCGAAGGGGAAAAGAAACTCTTGCTAAAAACATGCACATCATCGGGGGTATGGACCCTCTTCACAGACGGTGCCTCGAACGTGAAAGAGTCCGGGCTCGGTATAGCTTTAAAACCGCCCACGGCCTGCATTATTAGGCAATCTATAAAAACTTCAAAATAGACTAACAATGAGGCCGAGTATGAGGCCATGATTGCAGGTCTCGAACTAGCCAAAAGCCTGGAAGCAGAGGTCATTGAGGCCAAATGCGACTCTCTTTTGGTGGTAAACCAAGTGAACGGGAGCTTCGAGGTTCGAGAATATAAAATGCAAAGGTACTTAGACAAACTTCAAGTGACATTGCATCGCTTCAAGGAATGGACACTGGACCATGTGCCTCAAGAACAGAATAGTGAGGCCGATGCACTTGCAATTTTGGGGTCATAAGTCGAAGAAGATGACATTGTCCCGGGGTCTGTCATCCAATTGTCGAGGTCGGTGGTCGAAGAAGGCCATGTAGAAATAAATTCAACAAGTTTGACGCGGGATTGAAGGAACAAATACGTCGAATACTTGAAGCACGGGAAGCTCCCCTCGGACCCAAAAGAGTCGAGGGCCTTACGAGCCAAAGCTGCCCGATTCTCACTCGATGAAAATGGAACACTATATAGAAAAACCTTTGACGGACCACTGGCAGTGTGTTTGGGATCATGGGACACCGATTATGTACTACGAGTAATCCTGAACTTGTGGGAATCACTCTGGTGCTTATTCTTTGGTTCGAAAAGTGACCAGAGTAGGGTATTATTGGGATAGCATGGAAAAAGATACGAAGGAGTTTATTCGAAGGTGTGATAAATGCCAAAGGTTCGCACCGATGATCCATGAGCCCCGTGAACAACTCCATTCGGTCCTATCCCCCTGGCCACTCATGAAATGGGGGATGGACATTGTCGGCCCCCTACCAATAGCACCAGGTAAAGCTAAATTTATTTTCTTTATGACTGACTACTTCTCAAAATGGGTAGAAGCACATGCCTTCGAGAAAATAAGAGAAAAAAAGGTCATCGACTTCATATGGGACCACATTGTATGCCAATGAGGGATACCCGCCGAGATAGTATGCGACAATGGGAAGCAATTCATCGACAACAAAGTGACGAAATTCCTCGAGGACCATAAAATCAAAAGGATTTTTTCAACTCCCTATCACCCAAGCGCAAATGGTCAGGCCGTGTCCACAAACAAAACCATCATTCAAAACTTGAAGAAACAGGTGGATGATGTAAAAGGGAAATGGAGAGAAGTCTTGCCCGAGGTACTATGGGCATATCGAATGACATCGAAGTCAAGCATGGGGGAAACCCCGTTTTCTTTGGTGTATGGGTCTGAAGCGTTGATTCCGGTCGAGGTCGGGGAACCTAGCGTCAGGTTTCAGCATACCGTCGAGGATTCAAACCACGAGGCAATGAACACTAGCCTCGAACTACAAGATGAAAAACGTGAAGTTGCACTAGTGCGAATGGCTGCACAAAAGAAAAGGATCGAGAGGTATTACAACAGAAGGGAAAACCTTCCATTTCGGAGTCGGGGACTTAGTCCTAAGGAAAGTCACTACTCAAACGATACTATTGTTGATGTATGACCCCTTTTTTCCACTTATTTCTAAAACTAACTCCTTGTAGGTGTTCGATTGGAGATATCGAAGCACCCTTCAACTCGAAGACCTTGGGGTTTTAAAGCATGCGTCACACACTTTTTCCTTTAGATCGGGTTTTATCCTAAATAGGGTTTACCGGCAAGGATTTTAACGAGGCAACACTTATATGCTACCCAAGGGAAATTCAAAAAGTATTCAAGGCTTCTTTTCAATCAACCTCAAATATCGGGGGGCATCACCCTCGGAGATTGCATCCTCGAAGAAAATAATTCACGCCGAAAAGGGCCTCGATATGAGAATTATGTAATAGGCCAAACATTCAAATGAACCATGTCCATGTAGAGTAGTCGATCCCCCAATGGAAAAACATGTACACATCGAGTATCAATTATTCGAAGAAGCATTCTTACTATTTATCAAAACAATTTGTGTCTCAAAGAAGTGTACTATTTTCACACCTATAATTCCACAAGAAACGGCTCAAGGGACGGAACACAAATAATACACGATTACTCGGGGAACGTCATTGACAGTCGACACATCGATTTATCGGAAACTCGAACTCATAAAACCTCAAAGAGGCATACTCATAAGGCCTCAATGAGGCATACTCTAAGTCATAAGACCTCGAAGAGGCATACTTGAACTCATAAGATCTCAAAGAGGCATACTCATAACGCCTCAATGAGGCATACTCGAACTCATAAGACCTCGAAGAGGCATACTCGAACTCATAATACCTCAAAGAGGCATCCCATCGATCTAAAGGCCGAGGCCACCGTACTCAGGGACTAAAGGCTACAGCCATATAAAAGGCTACGACCATAGAAAAGACTATGATCACACAAAAAGGCTACGGCCGAAATAATGCGGCTTAGAGACGTCTGACTTCCTCCATAAAATTAAAGTCCTTCAAACACTTCAAAAAACCAGTTAAATCAGGCTACCCTTGGAAAAAGCAAAAATGGCTTCGATAAAAACAGCCCTCGAATAATTCAGCGGCTTCGATAATATCAGCCTTCGAAAAAACCTTAAGAGGTATTCAACTATCGTTACAAGATGAATTACAAACGAGGTTCCAATCGATCGAACCTTCAAAAACTCCAACGAGTATGAATACGAAAAACACATGCTAAGGCATACCAAAATTTTCACTAAGTCTTTTAGCCGGAATGAGGGAAAAAGCATAGCCCTTTTAGAGGTCGAATAGACCCAACCTAAAAGAGCCTAAGGGCCAACCTAAATAGCATGAGGGCCAACCTAAAATAGCCTAAGGGCCAACCTAAAGAGCCTAAGGGCTGATGTTTAAAAGCCTAAGGTCCAATATTTAAACACCTTAAAGGCCGACGCACACCGTGCTCGAGACCCTGCCTAGCTCGGACTCAAAAGTCCCTTCACCCCGAGCTAGCGTCGAACCAATCTAAAAGCTCAGCTCGAACCTTACAAGGTAACCCATTATCGATGTTCGATCAAATACAAAACCTAAGGGTATTGTATTCTAAGTCCAATAATCGGATTGATCGCCTATAATACCAAGTTTCGTTTCACAACTGGAGACAAAACAAAATTTAACATGGAACAAAGATGAAGCAGAAAAGTTCTTTATATTCAAAAGATGATTCAGAAGTACATTTACAAAACCCCCAGATAGGGCCCTCACACAAAAGAAGACAAAAGAACCTAATCTACTTTCGTGGTCACTTGCTCGGAGGCAGTACCCACAGGAGCCACATCTCTGATAGCCTGATCTTCGGTAGCCTGGTCTTCGGGGGCCTCTTCCTCCTCGAGGACTTCAGCTTCGTCTACCTCACTATTGGAGCTGCTGGCCGAATCCTCATCGGTGGAGATCAATGCAACTGCCTCTTCTTCCAAAGCTTTTACCTTCTCGATTTCGGCAGAAAGGTCAAAACCTTTAGCATGCACCTCCTCAGTTGCAGCAAATACCTCCTTAGCCCGAGCATTAGCAGCAGCAACATCGAATCGATATAAGGACACAAATGCATCATCTTCTAGCATGACCTTAGATAATTCGGTGGCCGTCTCAGTGTGAAGCTCCTTAAATTTACGCCTCTCCTCTTTTACACTATGAAGTTGGTGCTCGGTCGAGGTCAGCTTCTCCCCAAGAGTGTCCTTTTCGGAGGCCAGACGATCCATACGTTACTTCCACCCGAGGGTTTCAACCTCTTTGGTCTTAATCTCCTCCTGGAGGTTCTCCACTAGGTCAGCCTTTTGATGAAGCCGCAAAAATTGAATTGAAGCATTAGACACCAAAACAAGTAAGCATAAAATAAGCCCACAAAGGCTATATTATCTGTTCGACAATCTCGGCCCTCTCGTGGGAAACCTTCTCCGAACGTGCTCGAAGATCATTGAGTTCCCCCTCTCTTTTGGCATATAGAGCCTTGAGTTCGTTCGACTCTGACATGAGCTTCCTGATCTCATCTTCACATCGGGAAAGCTCAGCTCGAGACTTGGAAAACTCTTGGTAATGGAACATCACGACCTTATCACAAAGAAAGGGAGTTAGAAAGGCAAAAATCAAACTATAAACATAGTTGTTTAGGCAAAGTTTAACTGCTTTCGAAGCTTCTCAGCCTCTTCAAAGATTAACGAGGCGTCAAGGTCGAGGCCCTCCTCGATCCCGATGAGTCATTATCCAAAGATGTCATTCTCCCCATGGGATGTTCTCACATCATGAGTCCTCATATATTGGGCATCCCGTATTATCCCCGTAGAGAACGACGGGCCCGGTGGAGGAGAGTCATCCACATCAATTACCCCGAGTGGCTCAATCAGGGCTTTCTCCCTCCTTCGAGGGTTGGGCTCTCCAAGCTCATTGACCAATTTCCCTTCAGAACAAGGCGTGTTCTTATCACCAGTCGGCTCGGGGACTTTGCTCGAGCTCCCCTCGGAGACCTCCTCAGCTTGAGATTGAACCGCATCGGTAGCCTTCGACTTAGCAGCCTTCGGTTCAGCAACCTTTGAAGCATCAGTGCTTCCTCTTCCCCTAAGCACTAATGGGAGTTCATCATCTTCGCCCTCACCATCATCTCCCTCTTCGTCCTCAGAACGAAGACGTTCGACAGTTTCCGAAGTTAAGGCCACCGTATCGGCCCTAGGTTTTCAAACTTTGGTTTTCTTTGGCTTCGAGGAGTTATTCGACGACCCCTTCTTTATTTTCTTGTCTTTGGAAGGCTTCGGGGTTTCTTCCTCACCGAGTGAGGGCGGCCTCATTGAAACAGCATCTCCATGGCTTGCACAAACGAAGTATTTTGCTAAGGCGTATTTCGCTAAGGGACTTAGATATGAAAATAATGAGAACTCACCGTGGTTTTTGGCCTCCCATCATCCTTTGGCCAAATCGCGCCAGACGCGCTCGGCATATGATGAAGTGGAAGCAAGTTGCCGAACCCAGCCCGGGAGGTCCGCGACTGCATCTGGATACCAATCAACGGCTGCATCATCAAAAGGAGTCAGTTCAAAGGAAAACGGAAACGTCTAAATAATGAAACACACTCGATAAGTCTAAACGTACGCTTCATATTCCATTCCTCAGGGAACGACATCTTTTCAGCAAGAATCGGGTCGGAGGTCCTGACTCGAACGAAGCGGCTCATCCATCCTCGGTCTTTATCTTCATCGATGCTAGCGAAGATCGACGCTGTAACTTTATCAGATAGCCGAGGGTAAAAGACATCCCCTCGACCTTGCTCGAGATATAACTAATAAGGTGAAAAATTCGCCACAAGGAAGGGTAAATTTGGTCGAGTGTCACCCGATATTGTCGATATAAGTCGAGAATCAGTGGATCTAGGAGGGGCAAAGAAGGATGTACGGGACCTAAGGTGAATAGGTATGTGTACACGTTTAGGTACCCTGCTTTGTAAGTGGTAATATCCTCATCGGGTGAAGGGATCTCCACGTGTACCTCATCTCCCCAACGACAGTCTGCTTTCAGTTGCTTGAGTTTGGTTATTAAGCTAATATACCGAGACATGGGTTCGTATCGTCCTGGAACCGAAGCAGGTCTGTCGATCTTAAAATCAGAAGACGTATCACAATGCCGAGGGTACATTCCTCAATGCAAGGAGGTACCACCGTTTTGCTTTTAGATGGGCGTGAAGACGGAGAGGATTTCTCTTTTTGTGGAACTGTCATAGAAGTTTTGCCATTTTTGTTGTGAAAATTCAGGAGAAGAAGAACAAGCTGGTAAGAAAATGGGCACAAGAAAGGGATAAGTGCAGAGAGAAGTTGATGAAAGATTTGAGTATTTATAGAGGCTATCTAAGCGTATTGGGGAAGCTAAACGGACAACCAATAATCATTTTGAATTAATGTCTTTTCGAAAACTGTGCAGACGTGACCTTTGCACGACCTTTCAGTCACACCAACCGCTGACCTCACGAGACTGACATCATGATTGGGGCATCGAAGGGTCGAGAATCGAATCGTTTCTTATCTTTTCATTCTAAGAAACACGGGGATTATTTGTATACGGTCGAAATCGGAGAGTCCGATTTCGAGGTCTTAATTGCACTCCAAGTTTGAGTTCGGGTAGCTCGAAGTAGGGACGAGGTTGGCTGGAAAGTGCATACCTCGTGAGAACGAATCGAAGGCCTGCCACGGTCTACCTCAAGATAATACCATTTCGATGACACTCAAGAAAGAGCGGAAATTTCTCAGGGGCACAAAGGTCAAGGAAAAAAAATCGGGATAGGTTCGTACGAATCTGTACTAGGTAGTTATACAACTGTACCAATAGAATCTCTTTACCATAAATAGAAATGTACCACATTTAGGGTTTCCCCTCCTATATAAAAGGGACCCCAATCATTTGTAAAGATCATCTTATCACTGCAAAAGGAATATACTACATTACTTTTCTCGTTTATTGTGCTCAGAATTGTTCTTCATCTTTATAACTCTTACTTTATTTATAAAAAACACTTTGGAAGCCAGTTGCCGAACCCAGCCCGGGAGGTCCGCGACCGCACCTGGATACCAATCGACTGCTGCATCATCAAAAGGAGTCAGTTCAAAGGAAAACATAAACGTCTAAATAATGAAACACACTCGATAAGTCTGAACTTACGCTTCATATTCCATTCCTCAAGGAACAACATCTTTTAAGAAGGAATCAGGTCGGAGGTCCGGACTCGAACGAAGCAGCTCATCCACCCTCGGTCTTTGTCTTCATCGATGTTGGCGAAGAAAGACTTCGAAGATCGACAATGTAACTTTATCAGGCCACCTTGATAGAGTCGAGGGATGTATAGCCTGATCAGATGGTCGAGGGTAAAAGACATCCCCTCGACCTTGCTAGAGATTTTGCGGCCGCATAGTGGGCTGCAAAAATGCCCTTTTTGCCAATTATTTTCCTTCAACTCTCCAGCGTACTGTTCAACCCAAAAAGTTCCTACATCGGCACCACGAAGCCCCGGGTTTCAGCAAAATTTTTACGGGCCTTACAAAAATACATATTTAATGGCGGATGTAGTGTACTGCATATGGATTCAACTGAACCCATAACTTTCGACGCGGAGTAAAACTTTGTATGTAATTCATTAAAATTATAAAAATAGTAGATACGAACCCATAACTTTAAAAATAATGGGTTCAATGTTAAAAATATTAAAATTGAACCCATAAGATTTAAATCCTGGATCCGCCTCTACTCTTAAATAAAATATGGGTAAGCTAATATTCATTACATATATGGGAATGGACCATTCTAGAAATGCTTGACGTCGTTCTATCTAACGAACAAAATTCTTACAAGTATTTCTAAGTAGGATTTTGTATATGGTCGAAATCGGAGAGCCCGATTTCAAGGTCTTAATTGTACTCCGAGTTTGGCTGAAAAGGGCATACCTCGTGAGAACGAATCGAAGGCCTGCCACGGTCTACCTCGAGATAATACCATTTCGATGACACTCAAGAAAGAGCGGGAATTTCTCAGGGGCACAAAAGTCAAGGCATAAATTTCGGGATAGGTTCGTACGAATCTGTACTAGGTGGTTATACAACTGTACCAATAGAATCTCTATACCATAAATAGAAATGTACCATATTTAGAGTTTCCCCTCCTATATAAAGGGGACCCCAATCATTTGTAAAGATCATCTTATCACTGCAGAAGGAATATACTACATTACTTTTCTCGTTTATTGTGCTCAGAATTGTTCTTCATCTTTATAGCTCTTACTTTATTGTTCTTGCTTTATTACCCTTAACCCACCTCGAGGCTTCCGAGAATATCGAGCTCGAGGTTCCTATTGCTCTAGTAACACTGGTTTGGTTCATCAATTCTTCTCGCTTACACTTAATATTACTTATTTATTCACTAGTATTGAAATAAATCATGTATTTTTAGAACCACAAATCAAAGTTAATTGTTATTACTATTTTCGAGGTAAATAAATTTAAATTATAAACACTGAGAATGTCAAGAATTTTCAAATAGCAGACTTCTTATAAAACGTTACTTGCTATTATAGGTTGGTTTAACCTAATGAAGTAAAAAATCTCCCACAAGTGGGGTCTGAGAAGGGTAGTGTGTACGCAGACCTTATCCCTACCCTTGGGTAGAGAGGCTGTTTCCAATAGACCCTCGGCATCCTTCCTTCCAAGAACTCCCCACCTTGCTCTTGGGGTGACTCGAACTCACAACCTCTTGGTTAGAAGTGGAGGGTGCTTACCATCATAGCAACCCACCTTGTCTTCTCAGTATACATATATATATATATATATATATATATATATATATATATATATATATACACACACACACACAAAAAAATAATACAAGTTACTCATGATTTGGAAATTCTATTCTTTAATAAAGGGCAACCAGTTTCACGAAGCATCTCGTGTTCGCGCAGGGTTTGGAAAGGCCGCACCTAAGGAGTATGATGTAGGCAGCTTACTAAAATGCAAGTATCAACGACTGATTTCACGGCTTGAATCGTGACCTGTAGATAAAACGGAGACAAGTGAATTTCTAACCTTTCTAAGCATTAATTGATCTAAGGATGTGGTTATACCGGCTTAGGATCACAATTGTATTTAACCAAAACTTAAAGGGTTGCAAGCGAAAATGAAGTAATACTAGTAAAGTATATAAGAAGTATGAGACTATATATGGAGTAAAAGAAAGGTTGGGCAACTTTGTATTGTTTACTCAGAGGTTCAACCACCACCAAACTTGTTTTCTTAGTCCAGCAAATGTTTTTAATGTATCAATAAAGTTCACTGATCTGTTACCAGCCGTTACGTGTCTATATTTATCTATCCCCTTTCTCCTCCCACCAAATTTTGAACAGCGAGAACTCAACCCCACACGCATTCCTCAAACAATTTAATCCAAGAACATTGTGTCGTCATTTGTGTATTGTGAGCAAATTTTTCATCATCTAATGGCACTCGGAGCTTTCTCAAGCTAACGGGTGCCTTAACATAATATTTGTGACATACCAAAGCAGAGTAAAAACACAATTTTTGTGAATCTTGACACCCCAATTCAGTCTTTACAACAAACTGCTAATATGTCAACAATGGATAAGGCCAAGTTAACATTTATAATGACAGGCAGAGTTTTGAATGAAGCAATCAGTTTCATTGTCTTCTCAATTCTTGACATTCTTGATTTTCTACTTTGTTACACTTACAAAGTAATTGATTTCATCGTCGAAGCAGAGTGGAAACCGTGCTACTGCTCGTCAGCTAAACAAGCTATGACGAACAGTGGCACTATCTTGGTCTCCGAGCAAGGAGAATCCAAGATTGTGTGTCTCAGTACTTCTTCTAGCCGCAACAAATTGCAGCTAGAAGAAATATCAGACACACTCTACGCTCGGTCTTCGTTAGTATCTGAAGTGTCAAAATCCACAGTGAAGGAACTCAAGCGGCTCAAATTGGAAAATGCCACCGTGAAAAAGGGAACCCTGCGGTCTACTTTCACTGTTAATTCCACCATTGTGGAAATGCTACAAGGCAAAATTGGTGGCCAGCAATATCATCCAATTCCAAGATGGTCGGATTGTGATTGTAAAACTTGTAATTCTTGGTCCTCTTCTTGCAGAGATACACTTTTTGTCCATGTTGATGGTGCCAAAGGTATGACAAGTTAACTCTCCTCTCTTATTCCTCCGATCCAAAATAAGTGTTGTTATAGCCAAATTAATTTGGTTCAGAATAAGTGTCAGCATTGGAAAATGTCTAAAATCAATGGGTAATTTTGATGAGATATAACGGGTAATTTAGTCAAATAACTCTTAATTATGATCAATGTTTTGTACTTATGTATGCTAAAACCTTAAACGACACTTAGAGCCTGTTTGGATTAATTTATTTTAAGTGCTTTTAAGCAAAACTAGCTTTTAAGTCATTTTGTAGTGTTAGGATGAAGTAAAAAAATGCTTTAAGTACTTGTTTTTAAGCTAAAATGACAAAAACAAGCCAAAAGTCAAAAGCTAGAATTCATAACTTATGGTTTAAAAGTTATTTTGGCTTAAAAGTTACTTAAAACAAGCTCATCCAAACAGACTCTTATTTTCGACTAGACAAATAACAACAACCTAGTGGAATCTGGGAAGGATTTTACGCAGACCTTACCTCTACTCCGGAAGGGGTAAAGAGGCTGGGAGACCTTCGGAAGCTCAGGGACAAAAAATTTATTTTGGACTAGACTGGAATATTATTTTGTTTCTTCTTAGATTAACGCCTTCTATTGGTGTGAATAATAAACACAGAGAACGTGCAAGAAAATGTGATCTTCATTCATGGGTTCATATCATCATCAGCATTTTGGACAGAGACTCTGTTCCCTAACTTTACAAAGGCAGTAAAATCAAAATATCGACTATTTGCGGTGGATTTGCTGGGATTTGGAAGAAGTCCAAAGCCAAATGATTCACTTTACACCTTAAGAGAGCATCTTGACATGATTGAAAAATCAGTGTTAGAGGCATACAAGGTGAAATCTTTCCACATTGTGGCACATTCCTTGGGCTGCATTTTGGCGCTAGCACTCGCTGTCAAGCATCCTGGCTTAGTTAAATCCCTCACTTTACTTGCACCGGTAAGTTGCCACCAATCTTCACAAGGATTATTTAATCAAAATGGTCTGATTTCGTTGTTCTACTATTCGAAATTGCTCGATTTTATTCTAGTTATACTTTTAATCCATTCATACTTCTGTCATTGGCAAATCGTCTCGTATTTTTATGTGCCGTTAGCGGAGCTCCACCATATATAAAATGTGAGGACTTTACATGTCCAAAAGATTTCGAAAAAAATTGTCCAAATTTAACACTAAATGTTGGATGTAATACTAACGGCGGAGTAGTATTAGTATGATATTTTGAAGGATTCACTTTTAGTATTATTTTAATTTTTAAATATATATATATATGAGTATAAGGTCTGCTGGGTCGGGTCGGGTTGTGTCGTTCCTTTTTTAATCGGATTATTATTTATTAGACAAAAAATCGTGAAATAAGAAAATAATACTGAAAAATTAGTCACAATGATTTTTGTATGAGTTAGTAAAAATTCTATGATTTTTGTGTGAGAAAACAAAGTTATAAAACTTTGGTAAAAAAAGAATCATAGTTACATGATCATTTGTGAATTTTATGGGATAGTACATAGCAAATATGACCTTATACTTAATTAATTGTCATGAAAAGTTGATGAATGACTTTATTAATTGAAGTCATGTTTTTTGTTTTGTGACAAAATGACAGCCATATTTTCCAGCACCAAAGGGAGAACAAGCGACGCAGTATATGATGAGAAGAATAGCGCCAAGACGAGTATGGCCACCGATTGCATTTGGAGCGTCCATAGCTTGTTGGTATGAGCACGTAAGCCGAACCATTTGCCTTCTTATCTGCAAAAACCATCGTTTGTGGGACTTTCTCACCAAAAGCCTCACCAGAAACAGGTACGCTACCTTCCTTCAAATATTTAATTTCCTACCCACACTAAACTGTCATTTTATGCTCACTCACTATGGTCTTGTTAGAAAATAGTTCATGCATTTTAATGGGGGTCATAATGGTCAATTTCTCTTCTATATATAAAAAAAAATACAAATTTTATACTTTTGCGGCTATCAGATATAAATAGTTCCAAGTGAGAACCACTTATATAGAGAATAGGACCGACTACATGTTACAACATGTTAGAATTTCATGAATAGTGTTAGAAATATCACATTGTCTGCATATAAATTAAATTCTAAATTATGAGATGCCAATTATGTACAACAAGTGGAGTGGGGGAGGAAGAGAAAAGAGAACAATTCATGTGTTGTTTATGTCCCACATTTTGAGAGTATATGGTTTCCTGACCACAAAAGGAATTTAGCATTTGAATGTCCTAGTACAAGGCCAGTGTAAGATTTCATAATTGGTTAATTATCATGACATTTTTTTTTTATATTTGTAAATTTGCTAACAATATGATTTTCATTTTATTTTTAATGATATATTCTTAAAGTCATACAATGACCGAAATATTAATCAAAAGATTGAAGGTACTGCGAATCGGACAAAAAAGCAGGGTAGAGCTAGAATGTTAGCGACATGATCGATCGAACCTAGTAACAACAACCTAGATCTTATTTTTATATTAAAAAAATCCATTATATAAAAAATCAATTACTAACATTTATTATCCTAAAATTTAGAACTCATAAAGCTCAAAATCCCGGCTTCGCCTCAGCAAATTAGGAGGAAAGGTACCCTAGGTCTTGACATTAAATTACGTGTAGACAAATAATGGTATAAAAGTCTCAAACAACGCCCACCAACTACATCTATTGTCAACCACTCATTTCTGCTTTTCTTTTCCTCCTCTTTGGGCATGTCCACTGTTTCTTCTTGGTCAACATTTCATTATGTCATTCATGTCATTTCCTTGATGATATTTAAGATTAGGGTAGATTAGTGGTAGATTTTTGCTTGGTTGTCTTTAAGCATTTTGGCATTCATTCTCGTCTCCCTGTCATAGTGTCATTGATCCACTCTATGCATTGTCAGCCAAGTCAGCTCTTGACGTTGACCCCAATAATAACAGGAGGAGGGTGAAAGTACAATGACAACATAAAATTGTTTGTATGTATTTGCTTATTTTGTGTCCCACCGGCTGTCCAGTACTATCAACATTGGAGTGAGGGGCCGATGTAGTGTTCTATTGAGTGGTTCAATTAAATCCATAACTATCGATATGGAGTAAAAATTTATATGTAAAAATTTATTAAAATTGTAAAAATAGTAAATATGATCCTATAACTTAAAAATAAAATATGTTTAATGCTAAAAATCTTAAAAACTGAACTCATAAGGTTTAAATCCTAGATTCCCTCTGATTGGAGCATGACTAAATCCGGATTCAGATGGAAAACTCCTACATTGGGTGTGTATGTTGGGGGGAGGTTAAACGCTCTATAACAAAGGCGACTCGATATCATGTTGACTTCGACACCTCTAGCAAGCTTATAATTAATTTTCTCCTATCAAAATTTTCTTTTTTGACCTTAATCAATCTCCCTTTTTCCTTTTTTAGTTGTTTACTTACGATCAAAAAATGATTTTAACTACAGGATCAGAACATACTTAGTAGAAGGATTCTGCTGTCATACACACAATGCAGCATGGCATACACTACACAACATAATTTGTGGCACTGCTGGGAAAATTGAAGGTTACTTAGACATGGTGAAAAACCGTCTAAAATGCGAAGTCACAGTTTTCCATGGCAGAGATGATGAGCTTATCCCCGTCGAATGCAGCTACAACGTACAATCTAGAATTCCTCGTGCTCGCGTTAAAGTAGTTGAGAATAAAGATCACATCACTATTGTTGTTGGCAGGCAGCAGGTATTTGCTCGCGAACTTGAAGAAATATGGAGAAATAATTCCACAACTTGAATTCCTCAAGTGTTTGATTCAAGAACCTAGCTACACAATGTCATTTTATTTTTTTACCAAATCCAATGAAGCAAATTTGGATATAATGAAAAGCTTTATTGGACTAGTTTTTATTTCCTTTTTTCTTGATAAGATTGCAAAACTCAGATAATTAGTATATTAATTAGTATATCACTGTATTTGTAATGGGATGAGAAAGTGTTTCTCATCTCTTCCTATTAATAATTGTATAAGAGCAATAAGAAGCAACGGAGATGTTTATGTCTACTCACTTCATCCTTAGATTATTACATAGCTCTGGTTTAAATTCACTACACCATATTTTTTATTCAGATATAAACTTATCATTATATATCAATATATAATAGAATCATTCAAATTTTAAAATAAAGAAACTCTAGCTATGTTTACTGCTTAACATTATACATCAGAGAAGGTCATTACTAAAATGGTCACTCAACTATTCCAAAATATCTGTTAAAGTAACTTTTCTTTCGTTTGTAACAACAAAGTCACGTAACTATGCAAATAGCACTCAGAATGACACTCAACTATATTTTTCAAATTTTTGATCGTCAAATACCTACTTCACCCTCTAAATTATCATTTTCTAACGTTTTAAATATTATAAGCTTTTTTCTTTTTTTAATCTACAATGTGGACTTACCTATAGAAAAATATATTTTATTTATAAAATAAAAGTAAAAAATTAGGTTTCAGCTCATATAATGGCGGAATAATAATATAGTTGTGCATAATTTTCAACCATATATAATGTATATTATAAAATATCTTTATTTAAATAATTATTTTTATATTACTTGAATGGAATATATTTTTACAACTTGTATTTTCTTTCATTCTTAATTGTGTAAATAAACTTTTTTATTTTTTTTTGTTAATGCTAAAATTATTATGAACATATTATTCTAATTAAATTTTTTACGATGCTCATTAATTTGTTATTCTAACATTGTATATGCTTAAATACTTTTTATTTTTTAATGTAATAAATAAAATTTATTTATTATATAGGTATGTCCATAATATATATTAAAAGGGGAAAATCATAATATTAAAAAGTAAAAAAAAAAAAAAAGATAAATGTTTATAAGATAGAGGGTAAAATAGGTATTTGACAATCCAAAATTTGAAAATTCCAATTGAGTGACCTTCTGAATGCTATAGGAAGAGTTAAGTGACTTTGTTGTTACAAAAGAAAGAAAAGTGACTTTAGCAGATAATTTAAGATAGTTGACTGACCATTTGAACAAGGGACTCCATATATAAAGAATGATTAATTGAATGAAGCATTTTAGCGAAAACCATGCGAGCTTAGCTTATAACGAATAATATCACGTCATGTTAAGTGTATATATCAACAGTCTCTCTTGCCTTTTCGGGATAGGGGTAAGGTATACACTCTACTCTCCCCAGACTTCAATTGTGGGATTTTACTGGGTATGGTGTTATTGTTGTATGCTAAGTGTATATATTCTTTGATTTAGCTTATCCCAACAATAAGACAAATCCATAAGTTATGAGTATAGTTTTCTTTTTTTCTTTTTTGATTTTGTAATTTGGCTAATTGGATGCTTGTGCTGGTGGCTAGCGAGAGAAAATAACGAGGCAAGTAAATTCTGCTGATTTGCTCCAAATCCACACGCCTATGTATTTAAAGTTGGTTGTTGAAATAAATGACCTAATACTTAGCTTGTTGTAGCCATTTATGCCTTTTTTTTCTCCCTAAAATCCTCACTGAATATTGGCCAAAGAGTCTTCCTAACTGTTTACTTGCCTCCACTATTTCCTAATTCAACTTTCAAGAAAGCTAATGTGTTGCTTAAGGAAATAAATGTAGATTAAATCAGGGGCGGAGCTAGAGAACCGAGGGTGGGTTCGGTCGAACCCAGTAGTTTTGGTTCGAACTATGTATTTGTCTTAGAAAATCCAGTGAATACGTATAAATTATTAATTTAGAACTCAATAACTTAAAATAATTAAAATCCCGAACTTATAAACTTGAAATCCTAACTCCGCGTCTAGATCAAATATAGACATAATATCTGGTTCCACATGCTTATTTTTGTTGATCTTTCCGGTTTGTTTTGAAAAAGAGGGACGATAATAGTACAGGTTCTGATTGCAAATATACGCAAGTAAATAGTGTACCCCCTCGTTTCTCATTTGTAAAAATATCCAAATCTGGTTTTCTTGATTCTCACTACTGCTAGACGAACTTCTTATTTTTTATTTTTCAACCGTATTTGTGGGACCCAATTCAAATAAAAGAAACAAAAGGGAAAAGATAAAGAAAATCGTGATCGGAGGAAAAGAAAGTTAGATGCCTATTATCCTATACACTTTAGGAATTAAATGAGTACCCCTTTATATTAGAAATTAATTATTTTTCATCTTTATTCTCTCTCTTGCGTTCTCTCTCTCCCTCTCTCCTGCGCTCTTTCTCTACGTCTATCTCTATCCCTCCATCCCTAATTCTGGTAATGTAGAGCAACAGGAAAGAAAACAGCATGCTTATTGAAATTACAGTAATGTAGAATGAAGGTGTTGCAGGATTGGTGTTTAAATTCCAGTAATGTTGCACAATTGGTGTTCAAAATAAAATTGTCAGTCAATAAATTTTACTGGGTATGTTGAAATTATAAAGTGTACGGGTTCGAATTTTCGCGGTTTCGAAAGTTTTGCGGTTTAGAAGTTTATAAAATTTGTGGGTTTGGAATGTTGTTGGTTCTAAAGTTTAGGCTTCATGTTTATTTTATCAAAATTATATGAATACTCTTGAGAAAATATTTTTCTTGATTTGCGTACCAAACACCAGAAAATAAATAAGATTACTACTTATTTTCCAAGAAAATATTTTCCATAAAAAACATTTTCCTTTATACCAAACACACCCCAAGACAAAAGCTCATTCTTCCAATCCCTTTTAGCCTAAATATTTTTCTCACCCATCAAACCCTTTCCTTAATCATAGCTATTGATCCACTTTCATCCAAAGGCCAATAAGCCTAACCAATATTCCCAAAACAAGAACCGACCTAAGACCCTCAAGCTAAAAGACGGCAGCATCGATTTCTTTGAAGAAAACATTCAAAAGCTGAGGAGCTCAGAGCATCAATCTCCTTTTCTCAAAATTGAAAACACACTCATATGATTGGGAGATAGAAACGGACAATAAAGAGAGGAGGGGGTGAGCGGTCACAAAATAGAGGGGGAAAAGGGAACAGAAAAGAAGAGCAACCTTCATCTTCTTCTTCCTCATCGTTTTTTATCACAAAAAATATAGATACTTCATCTCCCTCACCTCATCTCTTACAAAAATACCACAGAACTAAAACAATCTGTAACGACCCGAATTGCCACCATCAAAACTGTGATGACAACACTGTACTTGCTAGGCAAGCCAACATTAGAGGTTTACAACATAAAATTCTTTAAAACTTGAGAAACTTACTACGATCCAACACATGTTAAATTAAATATGAAACGAAAAATCCATAACAACACCGCGCATACGCCATATATGTATTAATAAATCTATCTACCCATAATCTGGAGTCACAACTCACGGATTAATATGATTTATCCACAAGTATTTGGCTGAAAGAAAAGTATACAACTATTTATGAACAAAAGAAAAATAGTAAATGAGACAATAGGAGAGGACTCCAGGAATCTGCGGACGTTGACAAATCTACCTTGGGTCTCCTGAGTAGAAGTTAGCTACAAATCTCGGAATCAGCTCGGACATATACCTGGATCTGCACAGAAAGTGCAGAGTGTAGTATTAGTACAACCGACCTCGTGTACTGGGAAGTGTCGAGCCTAACCTCATCAAAGCAGTGACGAGGCTAGGACACGACATCCACTAGCAATCTGTACAGTATAATAATACACGTAGCAATAATTGCAATCAAAGAAATAAGACAGGAAATATTGGGAGGGGACGTGCTGAGGGGTTCACAGTATAAGAAATCAGAAACAGGTGAAGGAACAAAACGATCGAATCGAACAAACTCCTGGCGTACCACCTGTCATCAAGGGTATTGACATTGATAGATATTCTCAACAACCTTAGAAGCCAAGTGTAGCACCATTGCCTATTCCCAAGAAATTTAAAATGCCTGATATTCCAAAGTACGACGGGACAACCGATCCACGCGATCATGTCACTGCTTTTACTACAGGAGTAAAAGGCAACAATTTGACTAAGCAAGAAATTGAATCAGTGCTGGTTAAGAAGTTGGAGAGACCCTCACCAAAAGAGAGCTAACATGGTATTCTCTTTTACCTGAAAATTCTATTGACTCTTTTGCTGAGCTTGCAGATTCCTTTATAAAAGCACATTCCGGTGCATAAAAAGTCGAGAAAGAATGGAAGACATATTCAAAATAAAACAAGGAGACACAGAGTTACTCCGGGAGTTTGTAGACAGGTTTCAACGAGAAAGAATGCTGCTACCAAGAGTGCCTAACAACTAGGAAGCAATGGCATTTACAAGTAATTTAAATGACAGAAGCTCAGAAGCTACGAGAAGACTCAAAGAGATCTTGAGAGAGTTCCCAGCCATGACATGGAACGACGTCTATAACAGGTACTGTCGCGCCCCTCTTTTTCCTCTCCTTTCAGATTGGCCAGGGTTTTTGACATTATTGGGACAACTCATTTCCTTTTGGGAAGAGGGATATAAGGAATTTGAAGAGTCGCCACCTAACGAATTAAGGTGCGTTAGGGCACTTACTACGGGTCACTTATAACACTAATTGTATAACCGGAGATTGGGTAAGGGCTTGAAATTACTCCAACGGGAAGGTGTTAGGCACCCCTCAAAGTCAACAATTGTGGGTCTCGGCCAAACTTACTTTGTGAATTAATCAAGTAGCAAATAGATGTAAAAAAATAACAGTCTTAGCGGATCAGCAGTCTAAGCACACATATGTAAAAGGATAAAGGGAAGTCCTAAGTTTTTTATCCTATAGGATCACACCTATGCAATGCCCGGTAATCACTCCTCAATGAGGGGCTACATGTTGCATTAGAGCACAATCATCATATCCTTACCTACCCAAAAGGTCATCCTAAGTAATCCTAGCTAAATCTCTTTGTGAGACCCCGAAAGCCTCCTTTAATCTCACCTCGATATGCGTGCGTAGCCCGGGCGTGTAACCGGAAAGTCTTTATATTGAAACTTGATGAAAAATAGAATTTATGATAATTAAATGAATAAAGTTGACTTTGGTCAAACTTTTTGGTAAACGGACCCGGATCCGTGATGTGACGGTCCCGGAGGGTCCGTAGGAAAATATGGGACTTGGGCGTATGCCCGGAATCGAATTCCGAGGTCCCAAGCCCGACAAATGAATTTTTAAAGGAAATTATTTTCTGGAAATAATAAAGGAATTTAAAAATGAACTATTAAGTGAAAACCGTGTTATCGGGCCCGTATTAAGGTTCCGGAGCCCGGAATATTTATTATATGTTATTTGTCTTATCTGTGTAATTTGGTGTGAAACGAACTTGAAACGACGTGATTCAGATTAAAATGGGAAATTTAGTAGTTTATGAAGTTTGAGAAAATTCTAAAAGTTTCGAGGTTTAATTCGATGAATTTGATGATATTTTGATGATTAAAAAGCTTGAACAAGTCCGCAAAATGTTTTGGGAGTCGTGTGTGTTTTTGGTTTTGAGCCCCGAGGGCTCGGGTGAGTTTCGGGTAGCTAACGGGGTGTGAAAACATGAAAAATCTAGTGTGATGTTGCAGGTTTCTGATGTCTGGTGTGATACCCTTCGGGAACGCGGCCAGGGGCTCGCGAACGCGAAGGGTAAATAGTGTGGCTTGGGTTTTGTTCTACGTGAATGCCCTACGGGCGCGAACGTGGAGCTATGGGGGGGACTGCTCTACGCCAACGCGACGCCCCTCTCGCGAACGCGTAGTATTATAGGATGTGGTCTGGGGTCAGATAGGTTGTTCTTCGCAAACGCGGGCAGAGGCACGCGAACGTGGAAGGTTATGGAGTCAGACCTACGCGAACGCGGCTCTGGTTCCGCGAACGCATAAGTCCCAGCTGCGAACCCTTAGCGAACGCGGCCAGTGGCCCACGAACGCGAAGGGTAAATCCCTCCAGTGATTTTAATAACCCAAAAACAGAACCATTTCGGGATTTCTCCCCTTTTTCACAACTCTTCTTCCTCCCCATCCCTCCTAGGCGAATTTTGAAGAACTTTTCCTCCATAGATCCATAGGTAAGTATTGTTAACATTATTTACTCTTATTTTCATCAACTAATCACTAGAATCTAGGGCTAAAAACATGGAATCAAAGTAGGAATTAGGGATTTTAGGTAGAGTTGGGTTTTTGAGAATTTTGGGTGATTCAACCTCAATTTGGGGTCGAATCTTAAAACAAATTTATATATTCTAACTCGTGGGGTTATGAGTGATCGGGTTTTGGTCCGAGCCTCGTGTTTGGACCAAG
>ML268748.1:70870-88327 GCA_005239495.1 Nicotiana undulata
ATTTTTGGAGCCGAGGTAAGTGTTTGACCTAACCTCAACTTGAGAGATTAGGTATAAAGTTTTATTTGCTATGTGTAACTCATGTCCAACGTATAGGCATGGTGACGAGTGCCTATATGTTGCGGTCAAGCATGCCCGTGAGTCAATTGTGATGAAACTTACTGTGTTCTTAATATTCCCCGTACTATGAGTAATTGGTGAATTAGTAGTGATACCTTGATGTTGTTTCATGACGTGGGGAGTTTTTAAGTTAATTGTTTCAGTTGAGGCTTACACTGTGAAATTGTATTTTTGATGCGAGGTTGGTTATAGACGAGACCCTTGTCGGGCATTGTTGAGTTTGTAATTGACGATTTCTCCTTGCCGGGACAATAGAACTTTATTGAGCATTTCCATGCACTTGAGACTTCTTAATGTTGACTTTCACATTATATTGTTGTTTTGTTTTATTATTTGTCGCACGAGGGGACATGCCGTGCCGATTGTTTGTTACTTATCACACGAGGGGTCATGCCGTGTTGATCACCGAGTGTCATTATATACGCACGAGGGGACATTCCGTGCCGAGTGATTGTGAGGTTATGCACGAGGGGAAATTCCGTGCCGAGTGTCATTATATATACGCACGAGGGGACATTCCATGCCGAGTGTTATTATATGCGCACGAGGGGACATTCCGTGCCGAGTGATTGTGAGGTTACGCACGAGGGGACATTCCGTGCCGAGTGTTATTATATACGCACGAGGGGACATTCCATGCCGAGTGATTGTGAACGAGGGGACATGTCTTGCCTTATGTTGTTCATTATCTGTTTGAGAAGTTAAATTCCTGCCTTTATCTTTACTTTTCAGTTAATACCCTGTTCTACCGTGCTAGCATTTTGTTTCCCCTTTTACCCCCCAGTATGTTCTCCCCGTATCTGTCTTACTTGCTTATTTCCGGCGACATTTTTTTTCCATGTTATTATATAGAATTGCACAGGTACATATATTGTTGTCGGTCCTAGCCTCATCACTACTTCGCCGAGGTTAGGCTCGGCACTTACTCAGTACATGGGGTCGGTTGTACTGATGCTACACCTGCACTTCTTTATGTTGTGCAGACTACGCAGCCGGACCTGGTGATCACTGACGGTCGGAGCATCTCATCAGTTCATACAGGACACATCGAGGTAGACCCGCAGACGTTCGTGGGCCTTGGCGTCACCTTCTACTCTTCACTTTCAGCTCTGTCTTACTTTATATTTCAAAGACAGTCCTATGTACTTATTTTCAGACCTTTGTTTTTAGTAATCTCTTAGACAGTTCGTGAGTATGTGACACCAGTTCTGGGATTTGTATATGGGTTTTATTTCGAAATTGCTATGTTATATTTTGGTTATTTGTTAACCTTCACATTGCGGACCATCGATGCCTTAGTTATCTTGTTCGTTTTGTTGTTAATGAGTTTTATTTAGTTCAATCATTGGCTTGTCTAGCGGGTTCGCCGTTAGACGCCGTCATGGCCCGAAGGTGGGATTTCGGGTTGTGACAGTATCAGGGTATGACTTGCATGCTCCGGGTATTTTCCCTTTGCTAAGTACTCCTTGATGTCGTGGAACCAAGGTTTCACGTCTGCTTCCTCCTCAACATGGGCACAATATGCCGACTGGCTATGGATCTCTTCTAGAATAGGATCAATGAAGTTTTTATCCGGATGCTGTATCATGGATGATAAGGTGGTCAGTGCATCGGCAAACTCGTTTTGAATTCTGGGGACGTGTCGAAATTTTGTCTCTTTGAACCTCTTTCTCAATTCCTTCACATGGTGCAAATACAGCTGTATCATGGAATTCTTGGTTTCCCATTCTCCTTGTACTTGGTGTATAAGCAAATCTGAATCACCAATTACCAGCAGCTCCTGAATATTCATGTTGATGGCCATGTTGAGCCCTAGTATGCAAGGTTCATACTCTTCCATATTTTTAGTGCACGGAAATCTGAGTTTAGCAGATACCGGATAATGTTGGCCAATTTTCGATACTAAGGCAGCTCCAATGCCGACTCCTTTAAAATTTGTCGCTCCGTAAAAGAACATTCTCTACCCTTCATAGGGTTAAAAAATGTCTTCTCCTATGAACAACACTTCTTGATCGGGAAAATACATTTTCAGGGGTTCGTATTCTCCTCCCACAGGGTTTTCAGCAAGATGATCTGCCAATACCTGTCCCTTGACCGCTTTCTGAGTCACATAGACGATGTCGAACTCACTCAGTAGAATTTTCCACTTAGCCAGCTTGCCAGTGGGCATGGGCTTCTGAAAGATATACTTCAAGGGATCCATCCTCGATATGAGGTATGTTGTGTAGGCACAAAAGTAGTGCCTCAGCTTCTGGGCTACCCAGGTTAGAGCACAACAGGTACATTCCAGTAGGGAATATCGTGCCTCGTATGGAGTGAACTTCTTACTCAGATAATAGATGGCATGTTCCTTTCTACCTGTCTCGTCATGCTGCCCCAGAACGCAGTCGAAAGCTCCATCTAGTACTGCAAGGTAGAGTAACAAGGGTCTACTTGGCTCTGGCGGTACCAAGACTGGTGGTGTCGATAAGTACTCCTTGATTATGTCGAAGGCCTTTTGATAATCCTCGGTCCATTTGGTCGCAACTTCTTTATTTAACATTTTGAAGATTGGTTCACATATGATCGTGGATTGGGCTATGAATCGGCTGATGTTATTTAGCCGTCCCATAAAACTCATTACATCCTTCTTGTTCTTTGGTGGTGGCAGCTCCTGGATGGATTTGACTTTTGACGAATCCAGTTCTATTCCTCGGCGGCTGACGAAGAACCCAAGTAATTTTCCGGCAGGAACCCTGTATGCACGTTTCGCGGGATTTAATTTCAAGTTGTATTTTCGCAATCTATCGAAGAACTTCCTCAAATCTGCTATATGATCAGTAGCTTTCCTAGATTTAATGATGACGTCGTCCACATACACTTCGATCTCTTCATGTACCATGTCATGAAAGATGGTAGGCATAGCCCTAATGTAAGTTGCCCCATCATTCTTTAGGCCGAATGGCATCATCTTGTAACAGTAAAATCCCCATGGTGTAATGAAAGCCATTTTTCAGCGTCCTCCTCGTCCATCCAGATCTGATGATAACCGGCAAAGCAATCCACAAATGACTGGAGTTCATGTTTGGCACAATTGTCAATTATGATGTGTATGTTTGGAAGAGGAAAATCATCCTTCATACTGGCTCGGTTGAGATCCCGGTAGTCGACACAAACCCTAACTTTTCCATCCTTCTTAGGCACTGGCATGATATTGGCTAACCATGTTGGGTATTCAACCACCCTGAGGACCTTAGCGTTGATTTGTTTGGTAACCTCCTCCTTGATTTTTAGACTCATATCCGGCTCGAACTTTCAGAGTTTCTATTTTATTGGCGGGCACATTGGATTGGTTGGAAATTTGTGAGCCACAATGGATGTACTTAGCCCGGTCATGTCATCGTAAGACCATGCAAATATGTCTTCATACTCCCTTAAGAATTGTGTGTACTCTTCTATCTATGACGGTGACAAATGGATGCTGATGCGAGTTTCTTTGACAGTCTCTGAATCTCCCAAATTGATTACTTCAATTTCATCCAAGTTTGACATAGGCTTGTTCTCAAAGTCTTCCACCTCTCTGACAATTTCCTCGGGTATGATATCTTCTTCATCCGAATCACTATCCTTTTGTTGTTTTGTCTCATTGCAAGTCACAATCATTGGTTCATCAAGATAGGAAATAGTAATGTTGTATAGATAAAAGTATGATAGACAAACGATAATAATAAATATTAATTCATTGAAATATAAAAGCGATTTTTGATAATTTAAACGAATATTTTTGGAACATCGGGGATTTTATTAAAAAAAGAAATGCGAAAAGGAAATCATTAGCAAATGAAATAAACAATGCTTGTTCAGCCTTGCTACCCCGGGACTCCTCGGGCCCTGAACGGTCTGACAGTCCAGTTTCTAAGGAATGATCCTTTGCTCACAGCTTGGATGGTAGGGCCTTCCTCCTCCTCCTCCTCGATAATAACACAACAGTCCATATCCTCGTCCTCCAGGAATAAGTTCCTTAAGGCTGCTAATGCTTCCTCCTTCTCTGATCCCCATATAATGTCAGCTTGCTTGAAATTCTGTTCCAAGTGCGGTATGGGCTGCTCTAATGGATATTAAGGATCGCGCCATGATGGCGACCAATCGTCGTACTCTTGCCAAGTGTACTGATAATAGTGTCGTGGTGCTTCAACTGTATCGGCTTTGAAATGCCCTGAAGATTCTTGCCGAGACCCTTGCCGGGTTCGTATCCGTTCCAATTCATATGCTTTCAATCTTACTACTCCACCACTTGTCCTTGTCTATCGCATTGACCCGCTTGATGTGATTATAGGTTTCTCCACCGAGCCTTCTTCTACCCTCAACTACCGGGATAGTCTAGCAGTTGTAGACGGGGTTGCTCTCATCTCCATGGATAATTACCTCCTGATGATTCCATTCAAACTTTATCGCTTGATGCAAAGTTGATGCCACAGCCCCAGCGGCATGTATCCATGGTCGTCCTAATAGCAGATTATAGGACGCGGATATATCTATCACCTAAAATTCAACCTCAAACAATGTTGGTCCCATTTGCAGACAAAGGCTGATTTCTCCAATGGTGGACCTCTGAGACCCGTCGAACGCCTTCACATTCATAGATCCCTCTCGTATCTCATACAATACCTTGCCCACCTCTTCAGTGTTTTTAACGGGCAAATGTTAAGGCTGGACCCTCCATCAATCAGAACCCTAGTAATGAAGTAATCTTCGCATTGCACAGTAATGTGCAGTGCCCTGGTGTGACTCAAAATTTTAGGTGGCAATTCGTCCTCGTGGAAGGTAATCTTGTGACTTTCTAATACCTGCCCCACCATGTTGGCTATCTCTCCGCTTGTGATGTTATTAGGTACATAAGCTTCATTCAACACCTTCATCAGAGCACCCATGTGTGCTTCTGAGGCCTGCAGCAATGATAGAATAGATATCTAGGCTGGAGTTTTGTTTAGTTGATCTATGACTGAGTATTCCTTGGCTTGCACCTTCCTCTAGAGATCATCTGGGCCTGTTTCAATGACGGGCGGTCTGTTGGAAGCCTGTTTGCTAGACTCTCCCAAGTGTTCAGGTGTATAGACCCTGCCGGTCCTGGTCATTCCCTATGCGACACCAGCTTCTTCTATCTTGACCTTTCCTTTCCTTCTAGCTTCAGCAACGTAATCCCAGGGCACATCATTAGTGTTGAAAGGCGACGTGGTTGAAACTGTCACTGTAATCGGTGTGACTACCTTTACTTTAAATAGGATAGGTGTCGTTGCAGGTGGCACTACTTCGACCTCAAATGGCACAGGCGTGTCTGCAGGCAGTGCTACTTCGAACTCGAACGGGACTGATGTGGTTACCTCAACCTCTCCTGATGGTTGTATCTGTACTATAATGGGATTGAGTGTAATTGCTGGCTTCTTAGGATCATCACCTTCTTTGATTAACCCAATTGGCCCCTCTGGGTCCCATTCTTCATCCATTTCTATCACATTTATGCCTTCACCCCTGTGATCTGGGAGGGGGTTATTGCGAACATTAGGAGTAGTCTCTTTTGCCTTGATGATTTTGTTGTCGATCAAAGCCTGGATTTTATCCTTCAACGAGCGACATTCATCGATGGCATGTCCCTTCATGCCGAAATGGTATGCAAAGGTTTTGTTCAGATTGACCCATTGGGATGGATTCTCAGTGGCTATAGCAGGGATGGGAGTGACGTAACCAGCAGCTTTTATCCTTTCATACAGCTGGTCAATGGGCTCAGCAATGGCGGTATATTGTTGGGGTGGCCTGTGGTCAAAGGTAGGTCGAGGTCTTGGGAAATTTTGGCGAGCTGGAGGTGACTGGAAGTGAGATGGTTGGGAGTTATAGGTGTGATAGACAGTAACTGGTTGGGAATATTTGGGAGATGTGGCTTGATATGTAGGTGGAGGGGACGGGTGATATGTAGGTGGAGGTGCTGGCTGATATGTAGGTGGGGGTGCTTGCTGATATGTAAGTTGAGAGGTTTGATATGCCAATGGAGATTTGTGTCCTTGTGCAACCATTACCGCTCCTACGTCTTTCTTCTTGGATATACCACCAGACTACAGTTCTTTGTTCGTGGCTTGTAGTGCCTCAAAATTATGGACCATTCCATTCTTGATACCTGCTTCAATTCTTTCCCCAAGCTTGATGATGTCAGAGAACTTGTGATTTTCAATCACCATCAGTCTCTCGTAATATTGCGGATCCTGTGCCTTGACAAAGAATTTGTTCATTTGCTCTTCGTCTAGTGCAGGCCTGACCTTGGCCACTTCAGACCTCCAACAAGTGGCATACTCGCGAAAGGTTTCTGTGGGTTTCTTCTTGAGGTTCTGGATGTAAAACACGTCTGGTGCATTTTCCGTGTTGAACCTGAATCGGTCCATGAAATCTGATGCCATACTTACCCAGTTGAACCACTTCTTAGGGTCCTGGCTGATGTACCAAGACAAAGAATCCTCTGTGAGGCTCCTCATGAGTAATTTCATACGAATCTTCTCGTCTCTTCCCACTCCAACCAATTTGTCACAATAGGTCGTCAGATGGACCCTGGGATCACCAGTACCATCGAACATCTCGAACTTAGGAGGTTTGTAACCCTCTGGTAGTTCCACATCAGGATGTATGCAAAGATCTTCATAATCCAATCCTTCGATCCCCTTACCTTCTTCCACGCCTTGAACTCGGCTAGTCAATTTCTTGAATTCTTCGACCAAGTCCTTGATAAGTATATCCTTCTCACTGGATTCCGGTGTGTAAGAGATGGGTTGGGTGGAGTGAGGTAGAGTCTCCACGTATATGGGGTTATTCTGGTGGCCTGGTGCCTGAGCATAAAGGTGGTCGGTTGTGGAATTTTGTGGTTCAGGAATGATCGGCGGGGTATTTCTCGGAGTGTGGCAAGTGTTTTGCTGGTATTGTGGTGGGATGGTTTGACTTTTTGGAGGAGTTGTATAGTGATGAGTTGCAGGAGGATTCTGTTTGTTGGGTGTATTTTGAGGTTGTGCGGGGTTTTGAGTGTTCGTTTGGCTGACATCTGGAACACTAAGTGAGAAGGACAAGTTCGCTAGGTTCCGAACATTTTCAAGTTCCCCTTGCAGTTTTAATAGCCTTTGTTCAATAGCCAACATAGCATCATTCTGGACCTGAGTGCCTTGACTGTCAGAAGCTTCTGTACGTTCAACCGGTGTTGTTTTCCTTTCTAATATTATTCAAATCTTCCATTTTTTCCTTGTCTTTGCATTTAGGTGGACTAGGAGGAGGAGAAGGTAGAGGGCCCCTGGATCTTGTATGGTATGCCGATGATGCCAGAATGCACGAACCAACCTTTGGGGAAGGTGAATAATCAAAAATAAAAATAAAATAAAAAAAGGTAGCCAAGTCAGTGAGGATTATGACAAAAGTATTTGCAGTATTTAAACACATATTGCAGAATTGTACACGTATCCTAATTTTGGGTGCCTCATTGTGCCCGAGGTAGGCCTAGCGACAAGTTGATTTGGAGAACTTAGATGCCAAAATGCCTCATTTCATTAATGAAAAATAGACAAATCCCAAAACGATACTAAAATATCAAAATAGGAAATAAGTCACTAATGGCACTTGGCCTTATTACATTGATGAAAGCAAAAGGGTAAATCTAGCCTATTTGGTCCCAGAAGGACCTTCCCCAGATTCGATATTCTTCAGTCCCTCGTACAAATTTCCAAGTTCGCGCAGTCCCAGCAGCAGGTATGACTAGTCAGGTGTCCTCATTCCCCTCGGCGTTCTGGAAATTCTCGATCCTCTTGATGACCTTTCCCTCTAACTCCACTATACCTCGCTCCAAGTATTCCAGTTTCCTGTTGCAAAGGATATCCATCTCTTTCCATTCCTCGATAAGCCTCTTGTTGGTCTTATGTATTTCACGGTGCTCGTTCTTGGAGTCATGGACCCTTTTGCGCAGTCGGTTATACTTGACCTGAGCCTCAACATCTTCATCTATGATTCTATTGCCTCGACTAATTTCTGGCCTCACTATCTCGTCCAAGTTGTCTTCCAGCCATGCCTGGTAGAAGGGTGCACACCCAACATGGTACCTGTCGGGTTCAATAGTATTCTTCTCCAGGATGATTTTGCAGTGCCACATGTGTTGAGCTTGGCACTTGTAGGGAATGTCGTCGTCCTGGAAATCCACTATGAAGTGACCCATCTTCGCAACCCTTGGCACAACTTGCTTTCTGCCCGACTGTCTCATGACTCAGAGAGGAACATAGGGATAGATACCTCTCAACCTCAATCAGCATATTGTTTGAATGGATGTCCAAGAGTGACGGTAAATTGCCCAGATACTTCTTTACGTGTTTCTTATCACTAGAGGAAAGGTCTTCCCACCAGTTCGGGAGCATTGGAGGGATATTGCTAACCATACCGAATCTGGGGACCCACCAGACTCGAATATTTATACACTTATGATTAGCATACTGGCATTTAGTTCTCCAAATAAATGTACAGAACGTGATCGTGTCCGTTGGGATTATGGAAACCCGGGGGACTTTTGGATAAGGTTTTCTTAAAGGGTTATTGTGCGTACGACACATTAACCCGGCTAGGTTTGACCATGATGCATGCACAATATAACAAGAGTAAGGTTTATATGGGGGTCTAGACTGGTACCCTTGAGCGGACAACTGATGGAGGAAGGCACGGAACCATCGACTGCACCACTGATCGACTTGTTTTACCGAAAATAAGCCTCTCTGAATTTAGGGGTGATATTAATTGGAAGAGCGCAACCACTCATCAAGCTTTGCTATAGGATTTGTATAGGCACGAGTGGAGCATGATATTGAGCATGATTATGCAGCAATAAGTAAGCAATAAATAACATATTGTCATGTATTTGCACGTTATGAAAGCGATAAGTACAACAGTTATAATTGAAAAGCAATTACATAAGAAAATAATGAAACATGTTAGTTTCATTTTGGAAGGTAAATACTTGGAAAAAGAAAAAAATTAATTGCACATAAGAGGGAAGGGAAATGGTGCAAGTAGGCAAATTCACAAAGCAGTTTGTAGTGGTAAATGCCTAAGCGTCCCAAGCAGAGCCACCATGCTGTCGCGCCCCCTTTTTCCTCTCCTTTCGGATTGGTCAGGTTTTCGACATTATTGGGACAACTCATTTCCTTTTGGGAAGAGGGATATAAGGAATTTGAATAGTCGTCACCTAATGAATTAAGGTGCGTTAGGGCACCTACCACAGATCACTTATAACACTAATTATATAACCAGAGATTGGCTAAGAGCTTGAAATTACTCCAAGGGGAAGGTGTTAGGCACCCCTCAAAGTCCACAGCTGTGGGTCCCCGCCAAACTTACTTTGTGAATTAATCAAGTAGCAAATAGATGTAAACAAACAACAGTCTTAGTGGATCAACGGTCTAAGCACACATATGTAAAAGGATAAAGGGAAGTCCTAAGTTGTGTATCCTATAGGATCACACCTATTCAATGCCCGTTAATCACTCCTCAATAAGGGGATACACGTTTCATTAGCGTACAATCATCATATCCTTACCTACCCATTATCCCACCCCTTAGTTGTTATTAAGCAAATTTAATTTAACGAGCTCTAAGCGTGCTGTTACCCGTCCCTTCCTTGTGGTACCGGAGGAGTTTAGGACCTCTAAATCTGGACAGTTCTAGACAAACCCCTAAGGTTTAATAAAGGAAACAATTCAAGGCGACAAGCAAATAACAATTAGTACTAACAGATAAATAAAGGAAACAGTTAAGAGGCTCATGTTTACCTCCACGTGTAATGCAAAGCACGTCTCAAACACAGATAAAAGTAGTTTTATTAGAAAAGGGTCCTATGACAGGATATCTAAGTGAACACCAATATACACAAAGGTGCAACACTGTTTCATAAAAGCAACAACAGGATCCTAATCAGTTTGCCTACTGATTTTTAAAACATGTGAGCCCTTAAGCAGAAACACAATCAAAACAGTTTTCCAGTTTTATAGGGATTAGGTACCTAAGGTTTGCCTAGGCATGAGACAGTATGTATTAATAATCACAGGACATTTTGAGAAATTTGGAAGTTACTTAACATACAAACATGCTATTCTAGGTGACACGAATCTAAAAATGAAAGGATTGATACCAATTTTATTCAGAAATATGACATCTATGTGAGACTGTTTTATGCCTTTTCGTAGATCAGTGACTTGTTGTAATTAGACTAGGTGTATTCAAAACAAAATGCAAATAAAATCCCTTAGAACATGGTGTCTAAATGCACACAGGAGTGACAAATTTGTGTTGAGGTTGTTTATTAACTAATAGCAGGATTCTAAGTGAGAACACTTATGCAACATTAAATCGTGGATTAATGACATGTAATATGCTAAAGCAGTAGGTGTGAAACCCTAAGAACATGATATCTAATGCATGCTTGGCATGATTTGGATGAAAATGAACATATTAACCCTAGGACATGGATTCTAATGCAAATACACATAATGTAAGGCCTACAACATGCTTTCTACCCAGTAATATCGACAATACTATACGGCTACCCACCCCATTTTCACTAGTTACCCCAATATCTGTTTACAAATAATTATTACAGACCAATGGCTAAATGACTTACATAAATGAAAAAGAATATTAAACTATAGGGTGCCTGAAACAGGCCCAAAAACATCTTGAGAATACCAAGCCTTCCATAACCTAAAATGCCAAGAGTTTTATAGCCAATTTCATGTCCATGTGTGTCAGAGTTCCCTAAGGACCTCAAGGATCCCGGTCAGTGCTCACACCTAGACTTTCATAACAAGAACTGAGAAAGTGCAGTGTGGAAGGGCCAGCTTCAGTGTGTCAAAGTTAAGAGGGATTTCAAAGGATCCCAAGGCAGTCAGACACTGGAGGGGCAGATCCTATGGACTTAAGAGTAGAGTGAGAGTGCTTGACATAGTTTTGAAAAAAGTTTTGATAAGAGAAACAGTATTGAATTAATTCAGGGGATAAAGGAGTTTTGAAAAGGAACTTATTAGTAGTAAAACAACTTGAAAAACGTGGTGTGAGTATTTTGAAATTCAGCAAGCAACCAGATTGGCTACATAACAGACAAATCCAGTACTACTAACAACAAAGTTCACACATGGGTATTGGGGAGTTGGGGACATATAGAACACACAGGGTGAAACATATAACAACAGAAATACAGAATTTTCCAAGAGTTTATAGGATTTAAGGAATTGGTCATACAACTAATGATACAGATATATGGATTTCAAAAAATACAGCTGAGAACATAGTTACACTAGACAGAGTTGAACATAGAATCAGGATTACTCAGGGGTAGTAAATAACTTAGAAAAGCAGATTAATGCCAGCAACTGAGTAAACAAACAGACAAACAATCAAACATACACACATGGAGTAAGGCTGGATTGAGACATGCTACATAGGTAAGAGGCAGGTTCTAGACATATTAATTATAAGTTGAATAGGATAGAACTCATACATGATAAGTGAAACAAAGATTTAGGCATGCTAGTCACATTCTGAACAGCCAAATGATAAACAGGAATAGGAATAGAAATCAGTAAATTAAAGCAGTAATAGAACACATAGAGTCTAGAACTTGAAATTGAAACAGAACATACCAGTTAAGGAGAGCAGACATAGAATATAGAGCAAGTGTAGTGCAATAACTAGCCTTGGCTTACAGCCGGCTAGTTCAATCGAAGTAGAAAGTAACAAGAAAAAGCAGAAAGCTTGTAAGTGTAAGAGAGAATTGTTGAACCAGTGTTCCTATGTAGTGAGAATAGAAGAGAGTTTATATAATAGTTGAGAGCTAGGTAAGTAAGGTAAACAATCAATTGTTCAGTAATTAGGGATAATTACAAAATCAATTAAGAATAAAATTAGTAAGGTCTTCCCTTAATTAAGGGAGTAGTTCACCAACGGTAAAGAACAAGAAACAAATAAGGAAAGAAATCAAATAACTTAGGTATGGGGTAGGTAATTAGGGGTAAATACACAAAGGGTTCAATTAAGGAAATAAGTAGTAAAAATCAACAAATAACACTGTCAATCACAGAATAAGGTAAGAGATAATTTAAAGGTTATGAAAATAGGGAAAATAACCAGAAATCAGCATATAAGTATCATCACAATGAATCAGGGAATCAAAGAATCGAAATAGTACTGATTTTAAGAAAATTAACATGAGCATTCATGAACAAGCAGATATGTCGAGTATAAATAGAAGAAATCAAATCTGAAACCCTAATAAGACATACTAGGGTAAAATAAATTAAACGAAGCAGTATTCATGAGAATCAAACACATAGCAGAATCAAATAAACAAAGAAGAACTTCACAATCCAAGCAGAGTGCAAAATTAGGGGTTTCAACATGAACTAGTTAGGGTTGAGAAGAAACTCAACATAAATGATTAAAACTAATAAGAATCAGAGAATAAGCACTTTAAAAAGATCAGGAATCTTTTTTGAAGAAAGATTTTCAGAAAGCCTAGTTGAGAAAAATGAAAAGACAAATTGAAAACTAGACGGTTTTTCATAAAAAACCAGTAAAAATAGTTCGATCCTTCTTAGATCTGTACAGATCTAAAAGGTTTAAGAGATGAGATTGGGGTTTCGATAAAATAACTTAGAGATGAAAATACCGACTTAGAACCCATAGGTTTAGCCAAAAATAGGACGATCTTACTCAAATCGAGCCATGCCGGCCTGAGACTGGTAAGGACAGGCCAAAGGTGTGAGTGGACTGTTCTCTGGTCCTTTGAGGACCTCAAAGATAGCTAAATCCCGGCGTAGGAGAGTCGTTAAGGCTAGAGGATGGTGATAGTCCACCATAGTCGACGGCAGGTAAGCAACAGCGAGAGGGAATTAGGGTTAGGGCAGAGAGGATTTGGAGAGGAGAGTGAAGGGTGACGACGGAGTGTGAGAGAAGAGTGAAGGGTTTGGGGGGTCATTTAGATTAAATTAGGAAAGAATTAATCCGGGTCGTTGATCACAAATGATCAACGACCGTGATTTATCAAGAACTGGGTCGGATTTGGGCATGGGTGTATTGGGCTGGTTATAGAGGTATTTGGGCTGACTTAATTAGGCCAGAATTGAAATAGTAAATGGATATTTGTTAAATACCCAAATAAATTAGTTAAAATAATTTATAAAAATAATTACTAATTATAAAAAATGAATTTTATGCATAGAACCGTTTTAAAAATGATTATGTAGTATTTAAAGTACAAAAGACTAATTTCTGATATAAATAACACAGAATTATATGCATGGGCTATAATTGCAAAGTTATTGCAATTGTAGCAAAAAGGTGCCAATTTGACTATTTATCAAAATAATTTGGACTTAATAGAACCATAAATAATAAATTATATCAGGAAATGTATTTGGAATCATTTGTGATGCAATTTTGTAATTATTTATTAGAAATAAAATACTGGAAAAATTAATAAAAAATGTAAAAATATTGTGAAAAAATGCCAATTGATGCCAACGCATGATTTTGAAGGTATACATGCAATTTAAAATATTTTTTTTAGGAAACATTTGATATCAACAGGTACAACACCAAATTAAGAATAGAAGAAGATACCATTGCACTATCAAAACTAGAAGACATGACTAGTTCTAGACGCTCCGAGCAAGAAAGAAGAACTGGTAAAGACATGTACGATCCATATATGGGACCTTCGGGTCGAGAAACTCGTTCCAAATTTGAAAACACGCGGTCAGATTACAGACCGTCAAATAGAGATACGAGTTGATCCTCATGCAAATCCAGAAAGGATCGAGATGAACGAAATAATGGTAATGCAAGAATTGGAGACTACAATTTCAATGTAAGTACTTATGAATTAATTACAATATTAAGAAATATGGGCGATAAAGTTCGATGGCCCAAAAAAATGAGATCGAATCCAAGCAGAAGGAATCCAGACTTTTGGTGCGAATTTCATAACGATCATGGGCACAGAACGTCAGATTGCACGTTATTGAAAGATGAGGTTGAACAGTTGTTAAAACAAGGCTATCTAACATAATTGTTTAGTGAAAGAGGTAAACATGCATATATGAAAAACATGCAAGAGCCCCCAAAGCCACCATCTCCAAAAAGAAAAGTAAATGTGATACAAGGAGGAGAAGAAGTGAATGGTGTAATTTGCAAAAGAACAACCAAGTTAACAATAACCCACGGGAAGAGAACTCGTGAAACTTTGGAGGATGACAATATATCATTCAACGAAACAGATGTCGAGGGATTATTTCTCCAACACAACGACACACCGGTAATATCTTTACTTATACATGATACTAACGTAAAAAGAGTGTTAATTGATCCAGGTAGCTTGGTCAATATCATTTTGTTGAGGGTTGTTGAAGAGATGCTAATGGGGAACCGTGTAATTCCAAAAGCATGTTCCTTTTCCGGGTTCGACAATTCTACTGTCATAACGAAAGGAGAAATCGAGCTTAGTACCTATGTAGAAGGTGTCATCAAAGATACGAAATTCCAGATCATTGACACTGACATGGATTATAACGTAATCATGTGGAGACCATGGATCCATGATATGGAAGCAGTACCATTTACCCAATATCAGGTAATTAAATTCCCTTCCAAATGGGGAATTCAATAGATTCGAGGTGATCAGCAGACCTCAAGGAACATCAACTCAGTGGTATATTCCAACAAAAAAGAGGTAGCGGAAGAGACAACTCAAACGGACACGGAAGAAAATGATAAAGAGTAGGTGAATCAAATCACCACAGAGGTTGCATCAAAACATACGGACATGGATTCCAGACCTGATGTCATTCAGGAACCAGAAAAGGACGAGCATATCAAGACAACTACTGAGGAGCTCGAAGCTGTTCCACTGTTCGAACAGGAGCCTGAGCAAAAATTTCATATAGGCACAAGACTAAGCCACACCAGAAGAGGTAAGTTAATTGAAAATTTAAAAGCTAACGCAAATTGTTTTGTTTGGTCTCATTCATATATGACAGGTATACCCCCAGAAGTGATGACTCATAAATTAAATGAAGACCCATCCTTCGTGCCTGTCAACCAAAAGAAAAGAAAGCATGGACCATTCAAGAACCAAGTGATCGATGAAGAGGGAGAATTTTGTTATAAAATCATACCTTTTGGCCTGAAAAATGCTAGAGCCACGTATCAAAGACTAGTGACCAAGATGTTCCAGCAACATCTGGGAAAACAATGGAAGTATACATTGATGACATGCTGGTGAAATCAACACAAGCAAAAGATCATTTTCAGCATCTTTCAACTACATTGATGTCTCCCCTGAGCTCGATTTTGGAGTTGTTCGATATGCCCATAGCACGTCGAGCAACATTTCCCTATATTTACCTTTCGCATTTTCTAACTTCTTTTTCAAGTTTTGAATGATGGTTTTATTTGTGGATTCGGCCTAACCGTTTGCACATGGGTGATAGGGTTTCGACATGATCCTTTTGATTTTATGGTCCTCGAGGAATTTTGTTATTTTGCTTTCGATGAACTGCTTTCCGTTTTCACAGGTTATCTCGGACGGGATCCTAAATTGGCACGGGATATGGTCCCATATGAAGTTAATGACTTCTTTTTCTCTTATCTTCTCGAAGACCTGCGCTTCCACCCATTTTGAGAAATAGTCAGTCATAAATAGAATAAATCTTGCTTTACCTGGTGCCGTTGGTAGGGGTCCGACGATGTCCATCCCCCACTTCATGAACGGCCATGGCAACAAGACTGAATGTAGTTGTTCACCGGGTTGGTGAATCATCGGTGCAAAGTTTTGGCATTTGTCATATTTCCAGACGAATTCTTTGGCGTTCTTCTCCATGTTGTCCTAAAGGTAACCAGCTCGGATAACCTTTCGGACTAAAGCATCGGCGCCGGAGTGATTTTTGCAGGTGCCCTCGTGGATTTCTCGGATCACATAGTCTGTATCCCCCGGTCCCAGGCGTACCGCTAGGGGTCCATCGAAGGCCCTTCTGTATAGAGTTCCTTTTTCATCGAGTGAGAATCGAGTTGCTTTGTTTCGTAGGGCCCTCAACTCTTTTGGATTCGCGAGTAGCTTCCCACTTCCCAAATAATCGATCTATTTATTTCTCCAATCCCATGTCAGGCGGAGTTGATCTCGGCATGCCCTTCCTCGATCACTGATTTGGATAGATGAACAACACCCCCGGGGAGTATGTCATCCTCCTCGACAGATGATCCCAGATTTGCGAGGGCATCGACCTCACTATTTTGCTCTCGAGGTATATGGGTCATGGTCCATTCTTTGAAGCGATGCAACGTGACTTGAATTGTTTCTAAGTACCTCTGCATCCTTTCTTCTCGAACCTCTGTCATGACCCAAACTGGAGAATCATGACTAGCACCCGGGCCATACTTGCCAAGCACCAACGTACATTTTATCTAACCTTCTTATTATCTTTATGGGATAATGAGATCAATATAAATGGTAGATATGGATCATGAACATACATCACATGGGATGACAAGATTGCTAAGAAACTACATAAAAGGTACGAGCTACAACGCTGCCATGAAAGACTATACAACAAAAATTATCCAACAAGGCATACCAAACTATACATGAGTTGACACCTGTCTATGAGCCTCTAAAGGAGCATAAGTAATACAACATAGCCGGAACAGGGCCCCGACATACCCATAATATCTATAACAAAAATGCATACCACGACCACGGCAAGTCCGGAGAAGGGATCTTGCATATGACCGCTGAACTGGAAATCCTATTATGGTGGGGGAGCTGTGTCTACCTGTCTATCAGGACCTGCAACACGACATGCATCATCCACAAATAAAAGGACGTCAGTACGAATAAAGTACTGAGTATGTAAGACTGGTCAATATAAATATGAACAATAATGTAAAGAGAGGTAGAGAAGATACAACCTGTAACATCTGAGTGCTTCTAAGAGACAGTAACATGAAATGCATGATACATATATATACATAATCTTTTAAAACATCCGCCTCTGTGGGCATCATCATCATCATAGAACATTCGCCTCTGTGGGCATCATCATTATCATATCATACCCGGCCTCAAAGAAGAATCCGTAAACCCAACTGATCAGTGGTTGCGCAGTAGGTGCCATACCCGGCCGACTATAGTGCGGCTCGGTGGAGTAAAATAGATACATATATATAATGCATGCGGGACTCATTGGAATCATGTTCTGAACATTACGGAGTGACGTAAGGTCGATATTCTCCGTACACATCATTAGG